>CM062817.1:197556676-197818688 GCA_031772625.1 Pinus tabuliformis | reverse complement strand
AAATAAGCCTCTATTGAGGGGGTGTGAATTTGCATATGGCTCTTATTGTTCCAGGAGTATGATTTTGAAGTTGTTGTGAAGCCTGGGTGATTGAACACAGGACCAGACCACCTGTCGTGCATGGAGACAGGGGAGGAACCTACTAGTATGGAGGAAGGATTACCTCACATGCAACTCTTTGCTATGCGCATCACAGATGGACATTTTGAATATATAATACACTTTCTAACAATTGGAACTGCGTTGGAAGGATACTTTGTCCAGCAAAAGAAGGAATTAGTAGTGCGCTCAACAGATTTCTCTGTCATTGCTTGGCATCTATACAAGATGGGGAATGATGAAATACTGAGGAAGCATGTCCCCGAGTTTGAACGAAGTAGGATCCTCACAGATTCTCATGGGGGCACAGTAGGAGGACATTATGCAGGAAGAGAAACTGCATAGAACATTTTATGTGTCGGGTTGTTGTGGCCAACCCTTCATCAAGATTCAAAAGCATATTGTAATGTGTGTGATGTATGTCAACATATAGGTAGGCCATTGTGGAGGGATGAAATGCCTTTGAATCCACAAATGATGTTGCAACCCTTCGAAAAGTGGGCAATAGATTTTGTAGGACCTATTCAGTGCCAAGGAAAGACAGGCGCGAGCTACATTATCACTATGATGGAGTATTTGACTCATTGGGTAGAAGCGTAACTGGTGAAGGATTGCACGGCCGCAACTACTGCAAAGTTTCTACTTGAACATGTACTCAAGCTCATGCATGCTCAACATCAAAATGAGTCGCCTTACTTATTGTGGGTTGGACAAGTTGAATGCGGCGTGAGAAAGAATGTTAAGGTCCGAGTCCGCTGGTTTTATCGACCAAAGGTCTCAAAACATGGGCAGCTCCTATTCCATGGTGCTAAAGACATTTTCTTGTCGGACCATTATGAAACCCAATCTTGCACAATATTAGGCACTTCGAATACAATGCACATTGTATTCAAAGTGTCAAAAGTAGTCTTCTCTGTTCACACTTTCGAGTTTCACATAATTCTTGAAACTTTGGACTACACACATGTCCTCAATGGCAACCAAGATCTCAGTGTCATAGTGGTCCTACAAGAAGAGCTCCTTGGCACCATGGAATAGGCACCGTGCATGTTTTGAGTCCTCTGGTCGATAAAACAAGTAGACTTGGACCTTCATATTCTTTCTCTCACAGCAATAAATTTGTTCAGCCCATGCTACATAAGGCAACTCGTTCTGATGCTGAGCGCATATAAGCATTGAGTCTCTCACTGTTAAAAAAAAATGACGGTTCACCAAGTGGATTTTAGTTTAGGGTATATGTCAACTGAAGGCATAATTTGACAAAAAATAATCGTTATTTCTTTTAGCTATTGCATACCTTTAGTGACCTTGTTATTACTCTCCAAAGTGAAACATTGCAATAGCTCCTTTCTCTTCACACACTTCACCATTGCAGTTATTTGAACCCCTATCTAAGCCATGAACACTCTGAAAACACAACAAAACACATGTTTTTTGGCCTATTGTAGGGAAAATTGTCACATCATGCTAATACTTTTGTTTCATCCTTTTCACCCCAAGCTGGCTACAATTCAAACCCTACCTCCAGCAAGACCAAAGCGATATCCTTTTGTAGATTAGTTTGGGTAGACTGGAAGATCTAGAAGATCACAAAGTATGTGTATGCAACCTTCATTAGCAAGGTATCTGTGAAGGAAATATAGAGGAAGAAAATTACTCTACCATTGTGAAAATGATGGAGGGAGAAAATTACACTTGCAAAGAAATAAAAGCTTCACCTTTCTCTTTATATTGAATTATTCATTTTCTAGCAGGGATTAATGCAGGGGATGTATTAATGCACTCCATTACCAATGGAGATTGTGATCAATGCCAAAATACTTCCGCACATTTATCTCTTATATCAAATGCAAAATTCAATGTAAAGGGAAATCAACATTTTCAAATTGGAATCCAACTTCTAGTGGGAAGTGATTAATTAATAGCTAGCGTAAGAAGCTTTTCTTTCTTTGCATATGTGACTTTTTATGTATCTACTTTTTGATAATGGTATAGATTATTAAGCTCTTTTTATTTCACAGATACATTGCAAATCATGGTTTCATATAGGCCTTTGTGATCTTTTAATCTCCCTGGACCCAATGATTAAAAATATCTACCTTGAATTTCTCGCAAACATAATTACAATTGTCCACGTTGAAAAAATGCAGGCCTCATAGAGGTTAAGTTATATGTGCCCCAAATTTAGGATGTAAATGACTTGAATATAATTGACGATTTCCATTTGGAAGAGAACCCACTAGTCTATGAAAAAAAAAATAAGATGCAAAGTCATAGTGATCAACCACCATATCTATAAGGTTCCTCCTTTGAAAGAAAGACATGGGCTTTTGTGTTGATTACAATATAAAATATTATCTCTTAAGATTTTCTATAGAAATCACATAGAGAACAAAGCCTCAAAGGTTTTAGAATCTAGATCTAGGTTCCTCATTATGAACTTAGATCTAGGTTCTAAACAGGTGGACCTTTTATTCTCTATGTGAATTCTCTTGAAAATCTGAGCATAATATCATCAATCACAAAATCATAAAATCTGACATCAAATATTTCATGGGTTTACTCTCTTTTTTCTTGTTTTTATTTTTTAACAACTACTATTATCAATATTTAGAGAACCCCAACCTCCAAATTGATGTTCAGAATGCTCATTGTTAAAATTTAGCATCCTAGGAATGTATACATCAATATGCATTGTGATAAGACAACAAAGAACTTCAATATGTCTTGTGAGAAGACAATAAAAAAATATGGAAAAATCTTCACCATTTTCTCATTTCAATTTTCTTTATTTTCATTTGCCCACAACTTCCATTGAGTAAAAATTCATTCATCTATGTTCACATTGACCAATTATATCTTCACACTCATCAATAGAAATCTCATATTTCTTTTTATTTAAATATGTAATTGACTTTTGATTGGATATGTCTTGTATTCTAGATTTAGTATTTTAATTTTAATTTGAAATTTAATTAAATTTTGATTGATTTTTTGTAGTGAAAGAGTTGAAGAGATGAGGATAATAATATTTCAATCAATTCCATTGCTACAACAATGTAAATTCGGGCCAACCAAAATTGATTGACAAGAAGTATTCTCCAATAGCTTTAGTATTGGGAATTCTTTTTGTAAAATTATAAAGAGTGGATTGTAGAATGTATTAAGGGGCTTCTCTTCTCTGCAATTTTGGAATTATTAAAAGCATTATTGTAATGAGTATTTAGAGTTGTAGTTGAGAGGAGAGAAAATCTCATGTCTTAGGTATTATTGGGGAATTTTCTTTTGCATTTTGAATTATGTAAGGAAAAACTCGCACTATTGCAACCACTAATTTTAACAACAAAAGTTCTCCAACATAGTTCGAGGGTGAAATCATTGTCATGTCATCAACCCCATGTGGAATCTCCTTAGTGGTGAAACATGTCACCAATCTTTTCTATGTTAGGCCTCTCGATAATGTTGAAACTCACTACCATGTGTCCTCCTTACATCCATGCCATTCTCATGTCATCTGCCACCATCAGCTCTTGAGGGCCAATCAACTACTGCCATGTGTCATCTATGATGAGAGAGAAAAGTGTCCCTTGAAACTTTATTTTGCAAATGATTTCCTTGATAAATCCCTGCTCCCCGAAACCCTCCATGATTTTCAAAAAAATCAATTTATAAGAAGTTATGAAATTTTGAAATTTTGAAGTTCCAAAATTTCAAGGCTTTAAAATTCCTACTTTCCTTGGTTTTAAGGTTCCAAAGTTTGCAATATGAAATTGAACATGCTTCCTTCATTCAATGCTATCTGGGTTTCTTTTAAATAAAAATTTGAAGCTCCATTGTTCCAACCTTCTGCCATTTTTTTTTTTTTTTACCTTCTCACATCCTGAAATTCCATCATCGTGAGACTCTAATCGTTGGAATCTTTGAGACTCAGAAGTTCTGAGGTTTTGAAATTTAGTGATTTGGTATTCGACATGATTCTGATTTACTAATACTTTGGCCCTCTGATATTCCAACCCCTTGATATTCTAACGTTCCAAAATTTAGGGATCTAATATTCAGCTCGCTTCCAATTGACTAAGACTCTGACCCTCCAAAGTTCTGAAGTTTTGAAATTTCAGCCTACTTCACTAGTTCTGAGGTTATGAATTTCAACTTGCTCCTAAGGACGTCAATATCCTTACTTCGGCTATCAATAAATTGTGATCCCGAGATCCATTTCTCTTCTTCCATGTACCGTTAGGATTCTATTTCTGAGCCTTAACCACCTATATTATCTCCAAGAGTATCTAATTTTCTCTCCTCAGGTAGAATATCTTCTAAAGCATGGGACTCCCAACCACCATAGTCATAATTTTGTGGATACTCCAATAGGCCTCTTGCTATGATGTCTCTACATGGCACTGCACCAACCATGGGACTCCCCATGAGGTTGATACGCCAAGCAAATATATGCTAGCATCTGCTACTATCATAGCTCACGTAGTGGAAATCAATGTTGTTTTTCCTAACATCATGCTAGCGCATACATCCATGCTAATATCGTTGACATCAATGCCAACAAAATTGCTAATGGTTAGGAAATTCCCAATGTAAACTTCCTGACTTGATATCCGAGCATGATTGTTGACATCAATGGAAACACACTTACTGCCACTAGCCAGATAGGCAATGCCAATTTTCCAACAATCTCTCCCTTTGGCATTGATGGAAACACCTCTTCACTTCTCAACATTGATTGCCAATCCTCATTCAACTTCGACACATCTGCTTGCATTAGACACCAATGGATTTTTATCCTCTTCTTGGGCCATCACAACTTGTTCTCCAATAAGATTCTATCCGCTTTTAACATTAATGGCAAAGGGATACATGATACTTCTTCTTCCCCATCTAATCAATGACTATAGATGACGAGGGTCTATCTTCTATTGTGAATTTTTCTATGTAGACTTCTCTTCAAGGGTTAATAGTTGTTATTGTTCTATAAACTAGAAATATGTGATATGCTCCCACTAAACATATATGGCTTCTACTTCGAATTCCTCTAGTTTTTGACACCTTATGGTTGGTGGCTAAATATTGTTGTTTCCAATCCATATTTTTCACCAATTAAAGAGAAATTGATACCAACTAAAATTACTCTCACTATGTTTGTTGTTGGAAATTCCAATCATTAGTGATGATTTTATATTGTTTTCTACTGTCACTATTGCTTCATCCTCTATGCTCACTTCTCGTGAGCATCTACATCGGGATTGATCTTGTGGACATGTCTTGTTTGAGTGATTCCACTCCACCCATATGTTGTATTTGATTGTCTTTACACAACACAAAATGTTTTTGTGTACTCCCCCTCAAACCTAGCTAGCTTCAATCCTCCTCTATCTTTCAATGCTTATACTTTTGAAATAAACAAGTACATTACTGTAATAAGAAAGGGAACTTAACCATACCTTAAATAAGCAGATGCACCTTTATGTCTCTTCTTTCTAGCATCCCGCATCTCACTTATTTGACCTCCCTTGAGGCAATTCTCTTTCTTTACTCAAGAAAAACAGACGATCTACTCCCCCTGAGAAGATCATCTTCCTCCTTCTTCCAAAACTTCAATGGTCAAGTCATGAGAGGAGAATTACTTTTCAGCTTCTTCTTTTCCCATGTTTTGGATTTCTCTTAGCTGCACATGGCTAGAGGAAAATTCTCCTTCAATTCATATTTCTTAACCCATATCTTCTTGCTTCCATTTTTTCTTAAAGAGGGTTCTACTACAAGAGTAAGAGGATAATTCTTCCTAGTTTTCTTCTTATTCATCTTTCTCTTTTGATATTGAGCACAAGAGATAAACTTGTATTCCTCTACTCCACTATTTCTTCTTGTCTTCAAATCTCGAGCTATTACACTTGCAGGCATATGCTGAGAATAATTACTTTTCTCCCCACATATGAAGCGTGTTGCTTCATGCCCAAAGTTGCCACAATTGTAGTGTTCGATTTGGCTTAATAATGGGGAAAAGTAGTTACTATTCTTGACAACACTCTATTCAATACTTCTATTACTATTAACATGCATTCTCCTAGCCTCTTTATGCATTGTTAGGTTGATTGTAGCCAAGGAATCACACTTTCTTCCATGTCATCTATAGTATATGGCTTATACCCAAAATTATTGCAATAAAAACAATACCCATAAAAAGGGATTTTGAGCACTAAAGAAACATTTTCTTTGATAGCTTTTTCCTTGAATGGGAAAGGAGTTTTGCTAGTTTCTCACGTATCTTCCATGGCATTTTTCATTACTTCCTTTCATTACACCTTGTTCTTGCTGTTGGAATTTCTAAGTCTCACATGTTAGAAACCCTTCATGTTACTAATTTATTCCTACCTAATTGTTTTGTTAATTAAAAAGTTATTTACCATGCAAATACTGGAAATAAATACAAGTACATGCTCAACACATTACATATCATCAAGTGAAGGAAATAGAAACAAGCACACAAGTGAGACCATTGTTTTTGGACTAATGTCCCTAGAAAAACAAGATGCAGGAAAGCCAATGCACCTATTTGAGGGTTTGATTTATTAAAAATTTTCAGAATACAATTTGGGTGCCAAATCTGGCTCACCCAATGAAGAAAAAAATCAACATTAGCACCTCTCTACTTGGAAGCAGATATTCCGGCTGAAACCTCGGATAAACAATTTGGAAACTCCACCGCTCCAATCTACCCCACGAAACCCCAACATCAGCCTCTAGGAAATGTTTCACCTCTTTCTGACCCAGCGTTAGCCCAACATCACTTTGGATTGCCAGGCGTTCAACCTTTAGAGGCATTGTGTCAGTCCTCTCGCCCTCTACGTCACTCACACTGGCCCTCTGAGGGACTGCACAACTCTTGGCTGCCTGTACATTAGCCTTGGTAGGCTCTGTGTGAACCCTTGGTTGGTTTTGCATCCATCTCTCTGGATACTACACTGATCTTGCCAGTTCTATCTCTGCCTCTCTGCTTCTATATTCACTACCCCTCAATTGCAAATATGATCACTCTCTTAACTTTCTCACCAAATTGGAGCCCCATAAAGTTGAAATCTTGATCTCTTGGTGTCTTCTCCAAGTCACCCTCAACCCTCCTCTTATACTTTTCTCGTTGACAAATCAACTGCTGAGATTAAGTGCCTGATCAATGGCTAAGATTAGATCTGGCTTGATCCACGACTTTTGGACCATTCTAACAAAGTTTTATATTAATTCACATTAATATTTTATTTTCCCTAAGTTTAGACTTAGGGACTCCATTAAAAATATTAAGTATTTTAATATCTCCCAAACTATTTAGAATCTGCCCAAACCCTTTCTGGGTATTGGGGATCTCATGTGCCTTAGGCTCTCCACCAATTTCTGTGGCTAGAGCACATTTCACGCTACCCAAATCAACACTTTCTTGGTTGTCTTCCACTGCTCTTCTTGTTGTTTCTTCTTACCAATTTTTGTTGCCCTATCTTCCCTTGTCTTTGTGAGACAATAAATTGTTTTGATTTTTTGTTCTTGGAACCTCAAATTTCCTTTACTTGGGAAGTTGACCCTTCACCCTTTGCAACATTGGAGCGCTTTTCTCTTTGTAACCTAAACTAGCTTTGATGAGAGAATATCTATACTTCACAAGCATATCATTCAAAGCCTTTGTGCTCTCCTCAAGCTTATGGTATTGAGAAAACTCTTTATTTGACTTTTCTAAGTCGTGTCTCAATGATACTACTACAACTTGTAGTCTCTTATAG
Organism: Pinus tabuliformis; assembly: GCA_031772625.1. Taxonomy (NCBI): domain Eukaryota; kingdom Viridiplantae; phylum Streptophyta; class Pinopsida; order Pinales; family Pinaceae; genus Pinus; species Pinus tabuliformis. The sequence continues at coordinate 197,810,814 of CM062817.1, read as the reverse complement.
TGACCTTCTCTTTCATCTAGCTGAATGGTTAGCCTTCCATTAAATATGCTAGCTGCTTCTTGTTGACCATTTGGATCAAATATTGTTTTGCTGAACTTCTGTTGGGCATGAGATACCCCAAGGGCAGTTTTGGGGCTAAGATCCCATATTTTGGTCCAATTTTGTAGTCCAAATGTAAAGAATCCACATTTTTTGCTTGTGGAGCACATAGTTGTTAAAGACTCATAAGGTTGTCTGCCCTATTTTTGAAAATGTAATGTCAATTATAGAATATATTCCCATGCTTCGCAGACCATGGGATTGTATAAATAGAGCTAAGCTCTAAGTAGTTAAAAAAAACTAATCAATGATGAAGAATTGAGTCATATCTTTGGAGCAAAAGTCTAGGTTGGGTCGTAGCGTAGGTAGAGGATCTTTTGCTAAGTGTGCAGAGGCCTGGAAGTTTGTAGCTAAGTGCATAGACACCTGCAGTTAAGGGTGGAGGGTGAGTTGAGTCTGTAATCATCTCCAATTATCAATAAAGGGAAGTATTCAATAATTTATGCATCTTTATTTCATATTTATGAATATGTTATATTAAGTATGAATTTCACTTCTAATGCTTATATGATGTGTGAATGTGTATAATTGTATTAGCTAAGTGAACGTAAGTAAGAACATCTGTTTATGTGAAGTTAAATAAGATCTGTTAATAAGATAAGTAAGATAGTTAGCTTAGTTTGGGAGATATCGTAGGGCAGCGTGAAAGGACTTTAGCCCCTTGTTAGGGCCGCGTAGAAGCCAATTGTAACAATTCACGAAGGTATGGAAGGGTAGAGAACAGGGATAAGCAACCTACATGAAGGCAGGTATAGTTGGAATAAACCGACATCACAACCATTTCAAGGGTGTGGTAAATTGGCTCCAACATCCCCCCATATTGCTTTGGGTGAGACTTCAGACTCCGGGCTGATGTCAAATGGGCTCGTAGTGTAGGGATTTATTTGGCTAACTAACACTCAACCTGGGTCAGGGCCCCACAAGCCAAAAAATGGTTCCATTTCCGGGACCATAATTTGCATAAGAGATGTGTGATATCATATCAACGGAATCCAACTAAGAAAGAAATTGAAGGTTGGTTGGATAGAAGGATTCATGAGTTCGCGGCACAAGAAACCAAAAATGCACAACTGTTAAAAGAACATTGGCTAGACAGGTACCTATATACAGAGATCCACAAAATATTTTGATCGTCCTTCCCTAATGAGTTATACGAGTGGATCATGAAGCTAGCATATAGCCAAGGAAGGTGGAAACTTGATGGTCCTATTGCGTGGACCCCAGAGCTAGTGCAAAAGATGGAAGCATCAGAGGATAAGAATGTGCGTGCCATCGATCATTGGCTCGAACACATTATAGGAGGATTTGTTACTGAGTTTTTGGTTGACACCTTAGTCAGCTATAGCGAGGCAGAGCGATGCTTTTTCAAAGGACCACGAGGTAAGTACGTCAAATCTTTGAATACTTGGATTAAAATGTTGTTGTGTGAAAAGGAGATTATGTAGCTACCTTGATGTTCAAGTCTACAAGAAGTAGAGGAATTTATAAAAACAAAGGAAGGAAGGGTCCAAAGCATAGCCCCTTTATTTCACCTCCATGAGGGGACGAATATGGGATCGTGAAGGTCTCTCTATGAAGTTCTATTCATTTGATAAGACAAATATTTGCACGAAGTCCACCTCCGCCTACACCACCACCGGCTTCACCTCCATCACCTCCAACTTCACCCATACCACCTTTGCCTCCACCGCAACTTAGTATCGCAAACACAGTGAAGTTGCCTTTGTTCAAAGGCTTGGGAAATGAGGACTTAGACTAATTCTGGTTCATTGTGAGGGTTGTATGTGTAGCTCAAGGTGTTACAGATGACCATATAAAGAAAGAGACACTCGTTAGTGCTCTACAAGATCACGCTAACTGGGATATTAATTACTCTATAGATAACCCAAATGCTAGAGTAATGGACATCCAAGCAGCACCGAATATGGAATTTAGCAGACCTAAATGTGAAGCGCAGTCGATTGTTGGATTCAAAGAGATCACAATGCTACCATGTAAGATGCCTTGGGAACTAGATCAGAGGTTGAAATGTATGATCCACAAAGCCAACTCAAATTTGACAGATGGAAAGCATCGCTAGTGGTTTTTTCCTTTGCTACTACCACACCTAAGAAGTGCATTGTCACAGCAGAAGATAAAAACTCAAACAAAGGCCATGGAAATTACCATGAGAGTACATGAGACTCCGATGTAAAATCCTAATCTAGGAGTTCAGTAGATCCACACACAGGTGAAGAAACTGTGCCTTGAGATGTAAAGCTTGAAGCAGGATAGGACGGTTCGACCAGAGGTACGCGAAGAAGTATGGTGCGTAAAATGCAAGAGTCAGTGTCATGACAAAGACCAATGCCCAATCTTTATAAATTACCTTGTAGGAGGAGGACCAATGCCTTTAAGGCCAGAATCTCAAGCAGGACCTAACACGGCTCCTGCTTTTTGGTGCGCTATCTGTGAAATAGCTAGAAAGTATTCCACGGATAACTACCACTTGTTACAGAAGTATACACAAACTTCACAACAATTATTCTGCAACTTTTGTAGATCGATGGGACATGAGAAGCGTACTTGTAGGAGCTATGATTTGATGATGGATAAAACTCCCACCTACAAGTTTCACACCAAAACATGGCCCCTTGACCATAATTCATGAATGATGCAAACAGGATTTCAGGGGCACGGGCGAGGTCGAGGTGGAGAAGGACCTTATAGAGGTCGAGCATAGTTGATTTTCTACAATTTTGGAGGACCAGGACACTATGCATGCAATTGAACTAATCCAATGCATCTGTCATGAAAGTACTGCACACTATTTGAACATGAAACATAAGATTGTCTCAGCCGTGCAAGGAAGATCTGAACATAAATATAGTTATCCAAAGTGGAACCGCGATGGGAGATGACAAGGGGAAGCAACCAGAAGATAGTATCTGGGTTTTCAAAGCCCCGGTGAAAGAGGCTTCGTTTGATTCAGAGCATGCTCGTGAAATCTTCATGGAAGCTAAGAAGAGCTTCACTGAAGCCTCCACTTCAAGAAGCAAAGATAATCCTATGCCAGAGATGGACCCCCCTATGCTCACTACTTTCCTCGAAACCTGTACGAAGTTACTGCACGAAACTAAGGCTATGAAAGGGTTACAGGAACTCATCAACAGATGTTCTAGCACTGCACCAGGAGAATCACGCATAGTCTAAAAGATCGGAAAGCATAAAACAAGGACAGGGCATGAAATAAGACTCTCCACACAGATTGGAGAATACGAGATGGATTACATCATTCTGGATTTCGGATCAAATGCGAATGTTTTACCGAAACAAGCATGGAAGTGAATGGGTAGATCTGCATTGCAATGGTCTCCGATTCAGCTAAGGATGGTGAATCAATAGAAAATCCTACTCATGGGGTGATTGTAGGGAGTAACTGTGGATATTGATGGAGCGAGCACACTGGAATATTTTGAAGTAATAAATATTGTTGATGGCAGCAATCCCTACCCTGCACTCTTGGCCATTGACTGGGCTACTGATATGAATTGGGTAAGCAACCTGAAGAAGCGAAATATGATATTTGAGAAGAAATCATTGTATGTAATAATACCCCTGGATCCTGATGAGGGATGGTGCTATATGAAACCATTCTGTGTTTGTGAGAGTGATGATGATCTAGATTGCATCTATAAGGTAAGATCACGAGACCAAGACTGGGTGAATGCCACTGCGGATGGGTGGATTACATGGGACTGCAAGAGTTCTTGCATTTTAGATTTTGACGATGAAATAGAATGCTGATAGAATCGGTTACACAAAGTAACTACATTGAATTTCAATACGATGACCTAGCCATTATGCTATGTGTCATTAGAAGAAATGAATATGCCTACTTATGATGGTCTGAATGAGGTAGGTACCATATTGGATGCATTTGAAAGGGACGTGTCACAAAAGCAACACTTCCAAGCCTTAGACTAGTTACTACACACGACGCTCGCAAGATGGTGGGGTACGCACAAAGGAAGCTTTGATGATTGGTGTGACTGTAGGAGAATGATGTGAGCACGATTTCAAAAACCAAAGATGCGACTTATAGACAAGTATGATGGATAGAATTACCCATGCACATGGACGCAAGCCTATGGACTATGTGAATTTACAAGATGATAAACCTGTAGTTGTGCTTAGCCCAATGACTAAACCTGCTGATAACAATTCCCCATCATTTTATTTCTCCTTGACCATTCACGAAAAAACCATCCACAACTATCTGCTGGACACAGGTGCCAGCCATAATCTGATGCCCAAAGCTATCATGGAAGAGTTAGGCCTTGACATTACCTGACCTTATCATGATTTATTCTCCTTTGATTCAAGGAAGGTGAAATGTCTGGGGTTAATCAAAGACTTAGATATCACCCTAACTCAGGTAGCCATGAAAAGCATGATGATGGATATTGTGGTAGCAGATGTTACCCCTAAGTTTGGTATGCTAATTTCCAGAGGGTGGATTAAAAGGTTAGGTGGGACATTACAAAATGATTTATCTTACACCACCATCCCAGTTTTTGGAGGAGAGAGTAGATGATTGTACAGGGAAGCCTATCTGGCCTATATCATCAGTGATGAGACGAATCCCACTAATCATTCCATTTATGTTGTGGACACTGATTTTGGAGCATGTATTCTCCAAATTGAAGAATCCCATAGGACCTCGGTGCAACTCAAGAAACCAGTAGGCCAGGCCATGGAATAGGAAGGGACACAGGCTTGGGAGATGTTCTTTGATGGAGCCTATTCAAAGGAAACTGCAGGAGTAGGAGTGGTGCTAGTGTCTCCAAAACAAGAAAGCACACATATGTCTTTCAAACTGACTTTTCAGGTCACCAAAATATAGCAAAATATGAGGCTCTAATATTGGGCTTGAATGCTGCCAAAGACATGGGAATCAGAAACATAAAGATGTTTGGAAATGTTGATCTCATTATTCGACAAGTGAACAAAACATTCCAAGCAAGGAAACCAAGGCTGAAAGCATACAGGGATGAGGTATGGAGACTCAAAGACACTTTTGATAGTTTTTGTATCTCATATTTTCCTAGAGTAAAAAATCAGCTTGCTGATTCCCTTACTGTGTCTGCTAGCATGTTCATCCCTCCCATGCCCCATAAATTGGTTTATGAAGTCTAGATAAAATATAGACCATCCTTGCCTGATAATGTCCAACACTAGAAGTCTTTGAGGATGATGATGAAGTAAATATGTTTCTCCAAGTCATTGATGAATTCTCTGAAATGAAAATTGATCAAGAAAACAAAACCTTAGAGGAACGTCCCTAGCCCTAGCTAAGAAACAAAATTGGCCGAGACAACATTGTATAGTTACCTAGCAATCATATACCAAAAGGGCTAGTGCCTCTAGAGAAGTTGTTTGACCATAATGATGTACCTCATAAGATTGTCCAAAAAGAAGATCAGTCTACAGTCCATAGGCATAACATAGGGAGTCCAGATCATCCAAAGTATATAAATCCGTCGACCCATATGTCTCCTGCCCAAAGTTCTGAGTACTGCACCTTAATGAAGCAATTTGCTGATGTATTTTCTTGAGAATATAGTGACCTCAAAACTTATGACAAAAAGATCATCAAGCATAAGATCCCATTGAAGAAAGACACTATTCCTTTCAGAAAGAAGCTGAGGCCCATTAATCCTTTACTCCTCCCTCTAATTGAAAAAAAATCAAGAAGTTGTTGGCTGCCAAAATCATAGTCCCTTTGAGATATTCAAAGTGGGTAGCCAACTTGGTAGTGGTGAGGAAGAAAAGTGGAGAAATCAGGTTGTTTGTTGATTTCAGGAACTTGAATAAGTGTTCCAAAAAGGACAACTATCCCCTGCCCAAGATGGAGCATTTACTATAGAATGTCTCATAAGCCAAAGTCATGTCTTTCCTAGATGGATTTTCAGGGTATAACCAAGTTGTCGTACATCCAGATGACCAAGAAATGACTACATTCACCACTCCTTGGGGCACTTTTATGTACTCAAAGATGCCTTTTGGGTTCATGAATGTTGGAGCCACCTTTCAGAGAGCTATGGATATAGCATTTGTAGGAGAGAAGGATAATTTTTTCCTTGTCTACCTGGATGATATAACACTATACTCCAACAGCCATCAAGATCATTCGCAGCATTTGAAGAAAGTGTTTCTGAAGTGCAAGAGGTTTGGGATATCAGTGAATCCTAGCAAGTCACAATTTTCTTTAGAAGAGGGCAAGCTTCTAGGACACGATGTTTCTGCTGTAGGTGTCAAGATTGACCCAGAGAGAGTGAAAGAGATACAGAAATTGTCTATCCCAAGATTAAAAAGGGACATCCAATCCTTTCTAGACAAAATAAATTTTGTAAGGAGGTTTATTCCTAACTTTGCAGAATTGGTAAAACACACCTCCATGCTGAAAAAGGGATTAGAAATCAAATGGACTGATGTAGCAAGAAGATGTTTTAAGGCCATCAAAAGAGCTTTTATGGAAGCTCCCAGTTTAATTAGCCTAGACTATAGCAAGGAGTTCCATATCTTCTCCTTTGCTTCCGGTGACACCCTGGTACCAGTCTTATTGCAGAAAGATGATGAATATTTAGAGCATCCAGTGGCATTCTTCAGCAAAACATTAAGGGATGCTCAACTGAGGTATGATATTATTGAAAAATAGGCTTATGCTCTGATCAAATCCTTGAAAGCTTTCAGAATATACATTGTGCACTCTGAGGTAATTGCATATGTGCCCTCTACTTCAGGAAAGTATTTCCTAACACAACTAGATGTCAATGGAAGAAGGGATAAATGGATTGCAAAGCTTATTGAATTCAACATAGAATTAAAGGCCACCAAGCTTGTTAGAGGTCAGGGCCTTGCCAAGCTAATGGCTAAAGAAAATTGCAGGATGCTGGAAATGAATTGGATAGGCACAAATTCAGAGGATGGATAGACAGAAGAAGCAACAATAGGACATGACTAGTCATTGGCTAAAAATCTAGCTTCTTGTGAATGGTATTCTAAAATAGCTCAATTTTTTCTAAAGCTAGAAGTTCCTCTAGGCCTCAGTCCAAGCCAACCTAGGACTATTAAGGTCAGGGCAACCAAGTTCGGTATTCATGAAAATTTTCTCTATTGGAGGGATCCATCTGGAATCCTTTTAAGGTGTCTGGACAAAGAAAAATCTACGGAGGTCATGCATGAGTTCCATTCCAACATATTTGGAGGACATCATTATTGGAAAACCACAACCCACAGAATCCTCAGATCTGGGGATTATTGGCCCACTTTGTTGTCTGGTGTCTTTTTATTTGTAAAATCTTGTGACAGGTGCCAGAGGTTTGAAGGAAAACAACAGTTGAAGCCTTTCCCTTGAAGCCAATACATTCTAGTGGTCCTTTCCAACAGTGGGGTTTGGATTTGATAGGATAAATTAATCCACATTCTAGTGGCTAGCACAGATGGATCTTAGTGGCCACTGACTACTTCACTAAATGGATTGAAGCCATCCCTACTAGGAAAGTTGATCACGATGTGGTCATGAAGTTCTTGACAGAAAACATTTTCACCAGGTTTGGCTACCCACACAAATTAGTTACCGACAACATAGCCGCCTTTAGGGCAAAAGAATTGGTGGACATGTGTGACTCAATGGGATTTAAGCTAGTTCATTCCACCTCATATTACCCTCAAGGTAACGGTCTAGCAGAATCATCCAACAAGAGCTTGATAAGGATAATCAAAAAGCTGCTAGAAGACAACAAAAGGAACTGGGATTCCAAACTGAAGTTTGCATTATGGGCTGATAGGGTGACCACCAAGAAATCTATAGGAAATTCTCCATTCTAGTATATGGCACTGAGGCTATATTCCCCATCCAATTGAGCCTCCCTATGGCCAAGTTCTCGCAGGAAAAGAGCTGAATGAGGAAAATGATATGGAAAAGAGGATTAGTGACCTGGCTAAAGTACATCAGATTAGAGATCAACTGATTGGAAAGTCTGCAACACATCAAAATAGAATCAAGGAGGCCTTTGACATAAAGGTAAAGACGGAAAATTTTCAAATTGGAGACTTGGTGCTCAAATGGGATGCACTAAAGGAAAGGAAAGGAAATCATGGGAAGTTTGATGCTCTGTGGACTGGACCTTTTGTCATTGCTCAGATCTAGGGGAACAACACTTTCATGCTGCAAAGTATGGAAGGAGAAACAGTTTTTGATAGCCTAGTCAATGGGTGGTTTTTGAATATTTATGTTGATTAAGGCCTTTAGGCCTCAACATTGTAAATATGTCTTTTGCACAAGTTTTTAGTGTAGGCTTAATTAGACTCCATGCCCAATGGAATACTAGGAAATATTGATGATCTTGTTTTTGAATGAAAGGCAGTGGTCTACGGTTATTGAAATCTCACAGGGAGGATTTCATCCCTAGAACGAGTCAGTGTTAGCTCTGTTATGCAACGGTGGTATTATAAGATCAGAAAGGATCATGGCCTAATTGTTACGTCCAAAGAAGGGGTTTCGCATGGGTCACTCTCCTCTTCTCTCCTTCTACCTCGCTTACCCTCCTCCATTTCCATTTCCCTACTTGCCTCCTAAACCCAACAAAGTAACCCATTTTGACTCTAGCCACGAGTGCAAAAACAAAAACCTACCATAAGGCCCTATCATATATCTTTGCCCTTTCATAACTCATCGCACCTCATCTCCACCATTGATCACCCCGGCGATCCAACAGCTCCCGTCGCACCCGATAAATACAACGCGCTCAACCACTCCCCTTTGTCGGATCATATCCGCTAAGATCACATGGTCTTTGCTCTCACCGTGCTGGAAACTTAATCGAATGATAGCATGCGATGAGAGTGACTTTTCTCCCTCATCCGCCGGTACGTGTCGATTGTCGAATGGAATCGCACAACCCCTGGTGTTTACTGCTTAGTGCATGAAAGCGGTGTGATGAAAACCATTACCGCCTGACTAATCTGCCCCACCTGTTAAATGCTCACGCAACTCTATTTCCTGGTGACCGTCTGATCTGTCCACTGAAGATCTAACAGCCCCAACTCACCCCGCTTCCACCTTGGCCGATAGCCTCTGTCAAGCGATCTCTACCGTCTATTTTCTCAATTCGACGGTCATCATTCCCTCTCATCCCGATTGTCCATTTTCCCATGCATCCCACGTCCTTGAACATTCTGTTTTCCTAAAAAGGAGATGACCAGCTATGCGAGTATCAGCCACTATCAGACCCTCAACAACCATATTTAATAGAAAGAATGGCCGAAAGGAGAAAAGGACAAGCACGAATCTATAATTGAATTTATTAGTTATTGAATTCACATGTACGAGCACTCTAATAGCCAAAAAGGATAGCACAACACCTTAACAGATCGAGTTCACCCACTGAAGCAAGCAAACACGCTCAGAGACTCCATCAGCTAGTTAAATGCGGTTAGTGGTCAATTATGACCCCTCCATACCTAAGCGGGCAAGTGCTCTTGTAATGTAAATCTATAAATACCCAGAAACAAGATGTAATCAAGGTTGGCATCTGATGTAAGGTTCAACTTCTGGAGACTGTAGATATTTTATCACTTGAAGCATCTCGTCTTCATTTTCATCTAATACAATCTTCTTTTGCTACTAACTGCTCACTTTCCATTTTCCTCTGTTCCAAGCTTGTACCTGATATGCTATGTTCTTGATCTCTTGATGTTCAGCACTAGATAACTGTCATCTTATCTCTGTATTAGAATCTTGTATGCATCATTGAATAAGTTTCCAAGGTTTCTTTCTATCTAATGTAGGAGAGTTGTCATCCTATCTCTGCATTACTAGATTAGATTTACAGGTTTCTTTACTAGATGTAGCCGGCCATCACATGGTCTTATGCATCTGCTGGTGTGGTTAGTATTCTACATATTCACCTAATATCTAAAACTGTGAGCATTGGTGGTTTAAATCCTTGTAGTCTAAGGGTGTTCACGCATGTCTGGAGTGAAAAAATGTAGAAGTGGTTATCTAGCTTGAGCCAAACCATCATTCCTTCCACTATACCTGCAACAATAGTTAAATTTATATGTTACCAGGCATCTTTGAGCTACAACCTGTTGGCATTTTGGCACATGAGTGGTGCTATGGTACAGGTGTTGTCCTTGATGGCAACTCTCTTTGGTGACAGATCTCAGTTCAGGTGCTCAGAACGAAGGAAATCTTGTATACGCAGGTTCACCTTGCCAAACATGCATATACACGCGGGTTATACATTCAGAAGTTGCGTATGCGTATACACCCATTTTATGCATAGAAAAACGCATACATGGTGGGAAATTTATTTTTGGTCCATGGTTGTTAGTCCTTGGAATTTGAACCCATGGTTTTGGACCATGGTATCTCGTCAGAAGTGTTGACCCCAGGTTTTGGGCCCTTGCTATTGGTTTATTATGGTTTTGGACCGTGGTATTGTGGAAGGCCTAAAACTGTAAAAGAGGAAGGAGATCATGTGACAAGGTATCATCTAAATTATTGGATATCTAATATTGTGATAGATCTGGAATACTGGTGATTGGGTTATGGTGTAGATCTAGATCTGAATGAAGGAGGAACCTGAGCGCAAGAAGGATAAGGACTATTGATGGATCAAAATCTCAAGGCTTGAACATTGGTATCAATGTATGATTTTGATCTGTTATATGTGCTGCACTCTTGATCTATAAATCTGGGATTAACTAATGTATGAATTCTTAAAAGAATAAATTATCCTTTATAGATCTGTACGCAGGTTCAGTGAATTGCAGGTGCGTATACACACTTTTTCTGTGAATGAAAGAAGCGTATACGCAGGTTGGTTGTGGTACAGAAGCGTATACTCACAGGTTGCTGAATAGTGAAGTAGCGTATATATCTTGATTTATGTTCTAGATGCTTCTGTTTTATTACTGTAGTGTTCTGGGTTCAGAAATGGTGTTTGATTACAGTTACTATGTTCTGGGTACAGCGATCAGAGAAGTGTTTATTTGTTTTGAGCTTTTGATTGGTGAAAAGGTGTAATATCCCTCCCCTTAATAATAAATAAAAATAATAAAAATAATGAATAATAAATAATACAAAAATAATAATTAATAAAATAAATTATAAATAATAATAAATAAATCACTTAATAATAATAATAATAAAAATAATAAATCATAAATGTTAAATAATAAATAAGATTAAAAATATATACAAAGAAATAAATAAATAATAAAATAGAATAAAATAGAAATAACCATACTGAAACTCTAGATAAGAATAAGGAAACTATAAAAAAAAAAAACTATCAACAAAAAGGAAATAAAACAAGAAAAGGAAACTATCAAAAAGGAAAGAAATCAAAAGAAAGTGGCATGAGACTTCTATTTAATAGAGGGCAAGGAAGATGAGGGGGTATGATTATTCTTTCCGGCATTCTATCAGTCTGAGATTGTATCTTTCATTCTCTTGGAAGAATGGTATACTAAGACTTAGGAGCACTGGCAGTAGTAGTTGATTGAGGCTCGGGGGTGGCCAGTTGTAGCAGAATCCTTGCACAATTGAGCCTACGGTTGGGTGTAGAGTCGTCCCCATAATCTTGTTGTCATCTCGCAAACTTTGTTAGCAGGTAATATAGATATTAAATTATTTGTCAGCATATATTCTATCAAGAATTTAATTTATATTTTTTATTGTTACATATTTATAATGTTTTGCGCCATGTATTACAACTAATTTCCATGTTTTCCATACAAATCTCGGGAGGTCCGCGATTTTGATCCTGGGACCTGCCCGTGGCAGCTATAGATTAATTTACCATTGCAGCATCATGTAGTAAATGAATATGTTAATATACTGCGACATAACATCATAATCATAAGGATACATCATCACATGTGCATCATTATTCCCTTACCATTATACTCAACATCTTAACAGTTCATTAAACTAAATGGAAATCATAGTGTATGTATCCTAAAGTTTAAACAATAAAACATGATTTAGATTCTCCATAAAAGTATCTATCTTAGCTAAGGAGCACTATTCACCACACATTTTAATCAAGTAAATAACGAAAGTCTTGAAAAATAACAGCTGCATCTTCCCAGGTAGCTGACCCTGGGCTATATTGGTCCCATTGGACCTTGACTTGCTCAAACTCACGGTTCCTGAGTCGATGAACCCGGCGGTCCAATATACATAATGGTTTGACTTGAAGGGCTCCTTCCTAAGAAACCTTCAATTTTTCAAATTTCAAAACATGGGACGGGTCGGGTACATATTTTCTAAGCATAGAAACATGAAACACATTATGCATCCTTCTTAGATGGAAAGGCAGCTCGAGCTTGTAAGCAACTGGTCCAATCCTCTCTAGGATCGTGAATGGCCCAACAAATCTAGGTGATAGCTTTGTTCCCTTGCCCAACCTAAAGGAACTTTTAAAGGGCTTGATTCTCATGAAAACTTGGCTTCCTTCCTCAAAGTTTCTATCAATTCTCTTTGCATCAGCATAACGTTTTTGGCGATCCCTGGCTTCTTTTAGTCTCTGTTTAATTGTGGTCATTTGATCTTCCATTTCTTGGAGCATTTCAGGTCCCAACATGACTCAGTCCTCTAATCGATCCCAACTTAACGGAGTACGACATGGTCTTCCATACAATATCTCGAAGGGAGCTGCCTGTATTGAACTGTGGTAACTATTTTTGTAGGCAAACTCTACTAAGGGGAGGTATTTCTCCCATTGGTTTTGTTGATCCATGACATACATTCTTAGCATGTCCTCCAACACTTGGTTTACTCTTTCTGTTTGACCATCTGTCTCTGGGTGATATGCTGTACTAAAATTCAGTTGTGTTCCCATAGATTGTAATAGACTTTTCCAAAATCTGGAAGTAAAACATGCATCTCTATCAGATATTATCTTTCGTGGTACTCCATGAAGGCGGATTATTTCTTTCAGGAAAATGTGAGCGATAGCTGATGCTTCAAAGGTGGTCTTGACTGGAATGAAGTGAGCACTCTTAGTTAATTTATCAACCACAACCATAATACAGTCATGTCTCTAGGACGTCATAGGTAAGCCTCCAACAAAATCCATCGAAACAACTTCCCACTTAGTTTCTGATATATCATGGGGTTGTATCAATTCCTCATACTATTGTATAAGTAAATCTGCTGTAGCGTGAAAACACACAAGAGAGAGAGAAAGCAGACAGAGTGTGTATGAAAAGGAGATTTGGGGTTTCTTAATAAAATTAGTAGTTATAGACCTAATCGATGTGTAATCTTTTTCTCTGTTAGATTGACTTCTTATTGAATGCCTGTACAGGATGCTTAGACAGTCGCTGCGTGTTTTAAATGTGTAATCCTTGAAAATCCCCTGTAAATCTCCAGATTTGACGAATTGTCATTGTGAGGTCAAAGATTGAAGTGTTAATTGATCAATCACTAAGAAAGCGGATCAATTTGCAGCGTATATGGAGGAATTGGACGAGTTTGAATGACAGGTTTTCGTAATAGCCAGTCTCCAGATATATCCAGGATCTGGACTCTTATAAAAAGATTCATTAAAAGTAATCTCGAATATCTACAAACCCGGATTACAGGTTCATTTGCGCAAGAGATAAAGGGCGTGAATTGAGCACCGGGGATTAAGTTATCTGGATAATTTGTAATAGTTTATGTAATAATTTATGAGACAGATTGATTTTTTTATCTGCCTGGAATTTTCAAAATAAATGTTCCAGCGTCTCTAAAACTTCTGGCTAAATAAATTATCCGGAAACTAGCTGCTAATCTACAAAATTGATCAAAAACATAAAAAATTGATCAGGGCAGCTATCCGAGAAAGATATGCGGCTTCCTGGAAGTAATCAACCTGTAACTTTAAAACATGTCAAGTTAAAAAAAAAAATTCAACAAAATAAATTTTTGGGATGCCCATAGGACCTAAGGGTTAAAATTATGCTCTGATACCATATGTAACAGTAAAAAATATAAATTAAATTCTTGATAGAATATATGTTGACAAATAATTTAATATCTATATTACCTGCTAACAAAGTTTGCCAGATGACAACAAGATTGGGGGGACGACTCTCCACCCAACCGTAGGCTCAATTGTGCAAGGATTCCGCTACAACTGGCCACCCCCGAGCCTCAATCAACTACTACTGCCAGTGCTCCTAAGTCTTAGTATACCATTCTTCCAAGAGAATGAAAGATACAATCTCAGACTGATAGAATTCCGGAAAGAATAATCATACCCCCTCATCTTCCTTGCCCTTTATTAAATAGAAGTCTCATGCCACTTTCTTTTGATTTCTTTCTTTTTTGATAGTTTCCTTTTCTTGTTTTATTTCCTTTTTGTTGATAGTTTTTTTTTTTGATAGTTTCCTTATTCTTATCTAGAGTTTTAGTATGGTTATTTCTATTTTATTCTATTTTATTATTTATTTATTTCTTTGTATATATTTTTAATCTTATTTATTATTTAACATTTATGATTTATTATTTTTATTATTATTAAGTGATTTATTTATTATTATTTATAATTTATTTTATTAATTATTATTTTTTTATTATTTATTATTCATTATTTTTATTTATTATTAAGGGGAGGGATATTACGAAAGGAGTTTGGGTTATGCAGAAATTCTTGATGTTTGATTGATGTTACTTGTGGATCCAGTCTGAAAATTAATGAAACGAGGTCCCTGAAAGCAAAGAGAAGGTTGCAGCCTTCTGCAGGTAGGAGCTTGCGTACTAGTATCTCAAGCTAGTACAAGAACTTATGGGGTTGGAGCTCCCTTTCGGGAAAGCTGGAGAACTAGAGAGTTGTAGCTCTCTACAGGTTGCAAACTGCGTACTGGTAAGGACTACACCAGTACAAAACATTGTAAAGAGAAGTTTCTAATTAAAAAGAAGATAGAGACGAATTGCAGCAGGGGGTTTTCACCCACATTGGGTTTCCTCCTTATATCTTGTGTTCTTGTGTGTGACTATCTTCCGCTCTGTTTCTGGTACTGTTTATTTGCTTCTGATACACAGATTAATAACTGACATCTGAAAGATAAATCAAATTATAAGTTAGCTTTGTATACGCGGGTTTCTTTATCTGTAGTTGCGTAGATACGCGGTTTTTATTAATAGAAGTAGCGTATATCATCTGGAATTGAAAAAGGAAATATTTGACTTGATAATACTGATTCACCCCCCCCCCCCCCCTCTCAGTATTATTTCCAACAATTGGTATCAGAGCAGGTCTTTCTGAAGAAGCTTGATTGCTTGAAGGAAGATATTTCATCATGAGCAACTACGAGAGGGAAGCTTCAATCAGGCCACCGGTTTTTGATGGGACAAACTTCGTATATTGGAAGGTAATAGTTACTGCCTATCTTCAATCTTTGGGTACAAAAGTCTGGGATATCATAGATACATGATATACTTTTCCAGCAGCAACTCCTACAGATCCAGTTGAGAAGACGAAATATGAAACAAATGCAAAGGCGGTCAATACTCTATTGGGATGTCTATCTCAATCAGAATTCGTGAAAGTTATGTAGTTAAAATCAGCAAAAGAAATATGGAACAAGATTGTCCTAAGCTATGAAGGATATGATCAGGTAAAATGAGCAAAACTTCAAACCCTCAGGATTCAGTATGAAAATCTCAAGATGTATAATGATGAAGGTGTGGCTAACTATTTTCTTCGTGTAGATGAGATTGCTAATTGTATGAAAAATTTGGGTGAAGAAATAAAAGAGGTTGTTGTGGTTGAAAAAGTTCTAAGATCTTTGTCCCCTAGGTTTGAATCTCAAGTTTCTGCAATAGAAGAAAAAGAGAATCTACAAAGCCTTAAAATGTCACAGCTGCACGAAATTATAACTGCTTATGAAATGAGGAAAGGAGGACCATCAGACAGGAGAGAAGCTGCCTTCAAGGCTTCAGGCAAAGGCGAGTACTATGAGTCAGGACACGTGTCAGAAGAAGAAAAAGAATCAAATTTTGTCAGAAATCTTCAACGGGGTACTGGACGGTTCCGAGGTAAGTTACCTTTCAAATGCTTTGCTTGTGGAAGAGTCGGTCACTATGCTGCCAAATGTCCTCACAAGGATAAGATTGACAAAGGGAAGGAACATGTTAGATGGAACAAGAAACAAAATGCAAATAAGAAAAGCTATTACACTGATGAAGATAGTGATGGACTTTCAAATAATGACAAAGATGAACGAGGTAATAAGTATAAACTTTTAATGGCTTTTGAAGATGATGACTACATGGATGCTATAGATGTAGAGGGCTTTTGTGAAGAGATGACTAATCTCAAAATCTGCTTAGAAGGGAAAATTGCAATTACTGATTCTCTACAATGTCAACTGGCTGAAAGGGAAAGACATCTTGAAAAATCGGAATGTGAAATTGTTTGTCTTAGAAAGGAGATTGAGAAAAAAAAAGCTATTAATCTTAAATTTGTTAAAGGATCTAAAACTCTGGATGAGATTATCAATGTGCAGCGTTCTCCACTAATCAAGACATGTCTGGGATATAATGGAGAAATATCTCAAGCTTCTACCTCCAAAAGTTATCTTGATGCAAGAAAGAAGAGTGAGCAAGGGCCTAATAGAAATCATCAGGTAAATCAGGGACAATGTACCTCAAGAACGAATAAAGACTATCAAGAAAATCAGGGACAAGCTACCTTAAGGGCGAAGCTACAATCAGCCACAGGTAAAATCTTCCCAATTTGCCTCAAGAATGGATGTCAGTAGAAACTACAATTGGTTGGATGATAGATTTGATAATCGCAGGAATTTCTCAATGGCCAATGTTTCTCTTGCCATAATTTTGGTCACAAAGTAGCTCAATGTGTTGCCTATAAGACAATCATGACTAGAGAAGCTCAAAAACAAAGGAATATGACAGGAATCACGAAAAGGAATTATAACAACTTTTCGGCCCTTGAAAATGAAGTTGAATGTTCTATTTGTAATAAATTTGGTCATGAAGATTCTGAATGCAAGAGCAGGTTTTGGAAGACAACTGAGAAGGAACATACCTCAAGTGCCAGAACATGGAGAATGAAGGAACCACAACCCAAAATATGTGGGATAGCCTTCTATGAAAAAGGATGGGAAAATTTATGGTATATCGACAGTGGATGTTCAAATCATATGACAGGGGATAAAGAAAAACTCGAATCATATACTGCATTAGAAAAGGGAAAGAAGGTGTCTTTTGGAAATGATACCCCTGCAACCATAAAAGGAAAAGGCACTGCTCAGTTGAAAGAACATGTCAAAGCTGGAAATGTTTTGTATGTTGATGGCTTGAAGCATAATCTACTGAGTGTTAGTCAAATGTGCGATCAAGGAACCAAAGTAATATTGCGATCAAATTGATGTAGTGTTCGTGATCTTGATACAAGAGAAACAATGATCAAAGGCAGAAGAACTCCAAATAATCTATACATATTTGAAGAAGGACAACAACAATGCTATTTAAGCAAGGATGATGAACACTGGTTATGGCACCAGAGGTTGGGGCATCTAAGATTTTCACAAATAAGAAAAGCATGCAAATACCAGGCAGTTCGTGGTCTTCCAGATATCAAAATTCCCGACAACACCATATGCAAATCATGTCAGTTTGGTAAGCAAACCAGAACTAACTTTCCTGAGAAGGAAGGATCAGCTAGTAAGCCTCTTGAGCTAGTCCATACAGATGTATGTGGTCCATTTAGGACAAGGTCACCTCGAGGAGCAGAATACCTTATATTATTCATTGACGACTTCTCCAGGTTTGTTTGGTTAGGACTTATGAAGCACAAAGACGAAGCATTCGAAAAATTCAAATCCTTCAAAGACTTGGCTGAAAATGAATTAGATTACAAAATTAAGTGCCTCAGGTCTGACAGAGGTGGGGAATTTACCTCAAACGAATTTTTTTATTTCTGTGAAGAACATGGAATAAGAAGGGAATTCTATACAGCTAGGACTCCTCAACAAAATGGAGTGGCGGAAAGGATGAACAGAACAGTCCAACAAATGGCTCGTGCTATGCTTGATGAGTCTGGAACTCCCGCAACCTTCTAGGGTGAAGCTGCATATGTTGCGGTTGTTATTCTCAACAAAACAAATGTCCGAGTGAACAACACTCAAACTCCTCATGAGCTCTGGTATGGTGAGACTCCTTCAGTAGAGCATTTCAAAATTTTTGGGAGCAAATTCTATATTAAGAATATTGATGAGCAGCTTGGCAAACTTGAACCTAGCACAGATGAAGGCATTCTCCTTGGTTATTCTCCCTACAACAAAGCATATAAGTGTTACAATAAAAGACTTGGAAGAATTGTTGACAGCATTGATGTAGTGGTTGATGAAAAAGGATACATCCCTAGGGAAGTGAATCATGAAAATATCAATGAGGATGAAGACTACTCTCCAAATCAGATAGATGATGAAGAAGAACCCAAAGAGGCACCAGAGGAACAGATAAGGATAGAAGAGAAGACTCCATCCAGGTACATTCAGAAGAATCATCCAGAATCTCAAATTTTGGGGCAGAAAGAAGTAGGTATACAAACAAGAAGAACAATAGCAGAAGCTTCAAGCTATTTGGTATTGCTCTCTTCCACTGAACCACAAAATGTAAAAGAAGCATGCAAAGATGAGTGTTGGGTTAAGGCAATGGATGAATAACTTGAGTAGATCGAAAAGAATAACACTTGGGAGTTGGTTCCTAGACCAAAAGAAAAACATTTCATAGGAACAAAATGGATCTTCAAAAATAAGTTGAATGAAAATGGGGAAGTGATTAGAAACAAGGCCAGACTTGTTTGTAGAGGGTATGCTCAACATGAAGGAATAGACTTTGAAGAAACTTTTTCTCCCGTTGCTAGACTTGAGGCCATCAGAATGTTCCTTGCTCTCTCTAGCTTCTAGAAATTCAAAGTATTTCAAATGGACGTAAAATCAGCCTTTCTGAATGGAGACTTAGAAGAATAAGTGTACATAGAGCAACCATATGGCTTTATCCTTGGGAATGATCCAAATCTTCTATGTAGACTTAAAAAGGCTCTCTATGGCCTTAAACAAGCTCCAAGGGCTTGGTACTACCTGCTTGGACAAATACCTTCATCAACAAGGTTTTTCAAAAGGATCAACAGATAGCAATCTTTATATAAAACTTGAAAATGACAAATTGCTAATACTTGTTATGTATGTAGATGATATTATCTTTGGCAGCAACGAAGAAGGTATGAGTCATGTTGGCATTATGATTCAAGTGTTGTCCTTGATGGCAACTCACTCAGAGGATGGTACAGGTGCTCAGAGGTTGGTACAGGTGATGGCATCTTAATCAGAAGACAGATCTCAGTACAGCATGCCAAGGAAGCTCATACACGCCGTTTCGTTAAGCCCAAGTCGCGTGTACATGCTAGTTCGATTCATAAAAAGCGCGTGTATGTGGAAAGGTTCCTTTGGTCCATGGTGGTTAGTCCTTGGAAGTTGTGCCTATGATTTCGGACCATTGTGTCTCGACGGGCGTGTCGATCCCTAGTTTTGAAGTTGATGGTATTATGTTACTATGGTTTTGGCTCTTGGTATTGAGCTAGGCCTAAGACTATATAAGGAGAAGAAGATCATTAGGCAAAATCATCTTTCGACAAGGCTTGAATATCTAAGAGAGAAAGAGATCTGATATGCAGGTTCTGGGTTGCTTGATCTAAGCCAAGGAGAGATCACATCGGTTGATGGAAGACTAGATCTAAGGATAGATCGGGATCTAATGGTTTGAAATGCACTATCATGATATGGTTGATTATGCGTATTTCTAGATCTGCATATTGTCGCAATGTTACGTTTTGGATCTAACTAATGTCTGGTACAGCTGCAAATTGAGAAAGGTTATTTTTAGATCTGTACGCAGGTTGGCTTCGGTAAAAGCGCGTGTATACGCGGGTTTTGCTCATTGAAGTAGCGTATATCTTTTGAAGCTTGATTTTGGGTTTACAGTGGGGTCTGACTGTTATTGCAGAGTTCTGTAGTCTGCTCTGTGTTCTGGTAACTGGTGATTGACAGGGTTCAGTGGTTCAGTGATTCAAAGTTTGGTTGTTTTATGCTTCAATGATCTGTTGTGGAAATTGAATGATTTGTGGTCTTCAGATTGTAATGTTGTGCTTCAGGAATATCCAAGTCTGAAAATGTATGAAAAGTGATATCTGAAAGAAGGAAGATTGTAGGTCAGCACCTACGTACTAGTATCTTGGCTAGTACAAGAGCAAAGGGGGTTGGAGCTCCCTTCCAAGGAAGTTTGGAGAACGAGAGAAGGTTGTAGCCTTCTGCAGGTTGTAGCCTGCGTACTGGTATAAGGCTGCACCAGTACAAAAGATTGTAAACTGAAGTTTCATATTAAAGAAAGATAGAGACAACTTGCAGCAGGTGGTTTTCACCCACATTGGGTTTCCACCTTATATCTTGGTGTTCATGTGTGTGGCTTTTTATCTGTTCTGTTATACTGCACATGTTTACTGTTAATGTGGTGAATAATGTCCTGATGCACTTAATTGAAGAATAAGCTAACTAAATTGTGAGTTTTCTTCTTATACGCTGTTTTACTTCGTCACAGTAGCGTGTACACGCTGGTTCACTTAACTGAAGTAGCGTATATGTTTCTGAGCATTTAAAAAGTTTGATTAATCTGATAATACTGATTCACCCCCCCTCTCAGTATTATTTCCAACAATTGGTATCAGAGCAGGTCCTTCAGAGAAGCTTGATCGCTTGAAGGAAGATCATTCATCATGAGCAACTACGAGAAAGAAGCATCAATCAGGCCACCGGTTTTTGATGGAACAAATTTCAATTATTGGAAGGTAAGAGTTACTGCATATCTTCAATCTCTTGGTACAGAAGTTTGGGACATTGTAGAAACAGGCTATGTTTTTCCTTCAGCTACTCCTACAGATCCAGCTGAGAAAAAGGCATATGAAACAAATGCAAAAGCAGTCAGTACTCTATTAGGAAGTATATCTCAAACAGAATTCATGAAGGTCATGCACTTCAAATCAGCAAAAGAGATATGGGACAAAATGATCACTAGCTATGAAGGAGATGAACAGGTAAAGCAAGCTAAACTTCAAACTCTCAGGATTCAATATGAGACCCTCAAGATGTATAATGATGAAAGTGTGGCTAATTATTTTCTTCGGGTAGATGAGATTGTTAATTGTATGAAAAATTTGGGTGAAGAAATAAAAGAGACTATAGTAGTTCAAAAGATTCTAAGATCATTATCCCCCAAGTTTGAATCTAAAGTATCTGCAATAGAAGAAAAGGAAAATCTCAAAGTTCTCACTATGTCTCAGCTACATGGAATTCTAACTGCTTATGAAATGAGAAAGGGAGGTCCATCAGACAGAAGGGAAGCTGCTTTTAAGGCATCAAGAAAAGAAGATTACTATGAAGCAAGCCATGTTCCAGAAGAAGAGGAAGAAGAATCAAATTTTGTCAGAAATCTTCAAAGGGGTGCTGGAAGGTTCAGAGGTAAGCTACCTTTCAAATGCTTTGCTTGTGGAAGAGTAGGTCATTATGCTGCAAAATGTCCTAATAAGGATAAAGGAAAAGAACCTGCTAGATGGAATAAGAAACAAAGTGCAAATAAGAAAAGCTACTACACCCATGAAGATAGTGATGGCTTATCAAACAGTGATGAAGATGAACAAGGTAATAAATATAAGCTATTAATGGCATTTGAAGATGATGATTATGAGGATGCTGTAGATGTGGATAATCTCTATAATGAAATTACTAGACTCAAGAGATGCATAGAAGAAAAGAGTGTGATCATTGATACTTTGCAATTTCAAATTGATGAAAAGGAAAAACATCTTGAAAAACTAGAAGGTGAAATTGTTGGTCTCAGAAAAGAAATTGAGAAAACAAAAGCTATTAATCTTAAGTTTGTCAAAGGATCTGAAACTTTGGATGAGATTATCAATGTGCAGCGGTCTCCTCTAAACAAGACAGGTTTGGGCTATAATGGAGAAACCTCTCAAGCATCCACCTCAAAAAGTTATCTTGATGCAGCAAGAAGAAATGAGCAGAAGAACAATGAAGATAATCAGGTAAAGCAGGGACGAATTACAAACAGAAACTATCAGGGACAATCCTTCTTAAGGGTGAACAAAAGCTACAACCAACCACAGGTAAAATCTTCTCAGTTTGGCACAAGAATAGATGAAAATAGAAATTACAATCAGTTGGCTGGTAGATTCAATAACCGCAGAAGCTTCTTCAATGGACAATGCTTTTCTTGCCATAACTTTGGTCACAAAGCAGCTCAATGTGTTGCATATAAAACAATCATGACTAGGGAAGCTCAAAAACAAAGAAGTATGACAGGGATTACAAAGAGGACCTATAACAACTTTTCGGTTCTTGAAAATGAAGTTGAATGTTCTATTTGCAATAATTTTGGTCATAAAGAATCTGAATGCAGGAGCAGGTTTCAGGAGAAAAAGGAACAAGCCACGAGCACCAAAAAATGGAGAATAAAAGAACCTCAGACAGAAAGATGTGGGATAGAGTTTTATGCAGAAGGACAGGAAAATCTATGGTACATTGACAGTGGATGTTCGAAACATATGACAGGTGATAAAGAAAAACTTGAATCTTATTCTACTTTAGAAAAGGGAAAGAAAGTTTCTTTTGGAAATGATACTCCTGCAACTATAAAAGGAAAAGGTATTGCTCCTTTGAAAGAAAAGGTCAAGGCTGGAAATGTTTTGTATGTTGATGGATTGAAGCATAATCTTCTAAGTGTCAGCCAGATGTGTGATCAAAAAACCGAGGTTATTTTCAGATCGAATGGATGTCTTGTTCGTGATCTTGATACAGGTAAAACAGTTCTCAAAGGCAAAAGAACTCCAAATAATCTGTACATATTTGAAGAAGGACAACAACAATGCTATCTTAGCAAGGATGAAGAGCACTGGTTATGGCATCGAAGGTTGGGACATCTAAGCTTCTCACAAATAAGAAAAGCATGCAAATATCAGGCAGTTCGCGATCTTCCAGATATCAAAATTCCAGACAACACCATATGCAAATCTTGTCAGTTTGGAAAGCAAACCAGAACTAACTTTCCAGAAAAGGAAGGATCAGCTAGCTTGCCTCTTGAGCTAGTCCATACAGATGTATGTGGTCCATTTAGGAAAAGGACACCTCGAGGAGAAGAATATCTGATATTATTCATTGATGATTTCTCAAGGTTTGTTTGGTTAGGGCTTATGAAGCACAAAGATGAAGCATTCGAAAAATTCAAATCCTTCAAAGCATTGGCTGAAAATGAATCAGGACACAAAATTAAGTGCCTCAGATCTGACAGAGGTGGGGAGTTCACATCAAATGAATTTTTCGATTTCTGCGATGAACATGGGATAAGAAGAGAATTCTCTACAGCTAGAACTCCTCAGCAAAATGGGGTTGTGGAAAGAATGAACAGAACTATCCAACAAATGGCTCGTGCTATGCTCGATGAATCAGGTACTCCTGCAACCTTCTGGGGTGAAGCTGCACATGCTGCTGTTATCATTCTTAACAAAACAAATGTCCGAGTAAACAGCACTCAAACACCTCATGAGCTTTGGAGTGGTAAAACTCCTTCCGTGAAGCATTTCAAAATCTTTGGGAGCAAATGTTATATTAAGAATACTGATGAGCAACTTGGCAAACTTGAACCTAGAGCAGATGAGGGCATTCTTCTTGGTTATTCTCCACATAGCAAAGCATACAAGTGCTACAATAAAAGACTTGGCAGAATTGTTGACAGTATTGATATAGTGGTTGATGAGAAGGGATATATTCCTAGGCAAGTTCATCATGAAGACATTGAAGAAGATGAAGGTTACTCTCAAAGGCGAAATGATGAAGAAGAAGAACCTCAAGAAGAAGAAGAATCTCAAGAAGAACCAGAGGAGCAGACAAGAATAGAAGAGAAGACTCCATCCAGATATGTCCAAAAGAATCATCCAGAAACTCAGATTGTGGGGCAGAAAGAAGCAGGAGTACAAACAAGAAGGACACTTGCAGAAGCTTCAAGCTACTTGGCTCTACTCTCCTCCATTGAACCACAAAATGTGAAAGAAGCATGCAAAGATGAATGTTGGGTCAAAGCAATGGATGAAGAACTTGAGCAAATCGAAAGGAACAACACTTGGGAATTAGTTCCTAGACCAAAAGATAAGAATGTAATAGGAACAAAATGGGTCTTCAAGAATAAGTTAAATGAAAATGGAGAAGTAATTAGAAACAAGGCCAGACTTGTTTGTAAAGGGTATGCACAGCAAGAAGGAATAGATTTTGAAGAGACCTTTGCTCCTGTGGCAAGACTAGAGGCCATCCGAATGTTCCTTGCTCTCTCAAGCTTTCAAAACTTCAAGGTATTTCAAATGGACGTGAAATCAGCCTTCCTGAATGGAGACTTAGAAGAAGAAGTATATATTGAGCAGCCAGATGGGTTCATTCTTGGAAATGATCCAAACCTTGTATGCAGATTGAAAAAGGCACTCTATGGGCTCAAACAAGCTCCAAGGGCTTGGTACTATCGGTTGGACAAATATCTTCACCAACAAGGCTTTTCAAAAGGATCAGCAGATAGCAATCTCTATATAAAAGTTGAAAATAACAAATTGCTAATTCTTGTTGTTTATGTAGATGATATTATTTTTGGCAGCAATGAAGAGACCATGAGTCAAAACTTTGCCTTGGTTATGCAGAAAGAATTCGAAATGTCACTTCTTGGAGAATTGACATATTTTCTTGGATTGCAAATCCAACAAAATGAAGGAGGTATCTTCTTGTCTCAAACCAAATACCTCAAGCAGATCTTGAAGAAGTATGGCATGGAAGAGTCAAAGCCAGTATGTACACCCATGGTTACAGGATGCAGCCTCAGTGCAAATGATGAATCAGCAGCAGTTCACCAACCCACTTATAGATCCATGATTGGGAGTTTGCTTTATTTGACAGGTACTCGACCAGATATTACACATGCAGTAGGAATGGTTGGAAGATTTCAAGCCAACCCAAAGGAAACTCATCTTCAGGCAGTCAAAAGAATCTTCAAATATCTTCAAGGGACCCAAAACTATGGCTTATGGTATCCTAGAAATACTGATCTCACTCTTCATGCTTACACAGATGCAGATTGGGCTGGAAGTGTGGATGATAGGAAAAGCACAAGTGGAGGTGCTTTCTTCATGGGTTCCAGATTAGTATCTTGGTTCAGCAAGAAACAAAGTTCGATTGCCTTATCTACAGCTGAAGCAGAATATGTGGCTGCAGCATCTTGTTGCACACAACTTCTTTGGATGATGCAGACCTTGCAGGACTTTCAAATCACTTGCACTCCACCTGTCTCTATCTTATGTGATAATACAAGTGCAATCAGCATTTCAAAGAATCCTGTCATGCACTCAAAGACCAAGCACATACCAATCAAGTACCATTTTCTTCGGGAACAAGTGCTTGAGCAGAAGGTCAAGTTGGAGTATGTTCCTTCTAAGGAGCAAGTTGCTGATATTCTCACAAAACCACTGCCCAGGGAAACTTTTGAATATCTCAGACAAAAGCTGGGAGTAGTTGATGCTTCATCCTGTTGTTGAAGTTTGTTTTACAGAAAAGTTGGTATACGCAGGTTACGGAAGGGATATGAGCGTATACATGCGGATTCATGCTGGGTAAGTCGCGTGTATGCTGGACGCTTGTTGCAGAAAGAATATCCGCGTACATACGCTGTTTTATACAGGATAAAACGCGTATATGAAGTTCTGAACAGCAAGGGAAAACTCTGAAGTTCTGAACAGCAATAGGAATGTCAGAATTCTTCAGGCACAGTTTCAGGGAGTGCAATAGGCACAGGTTCAGGGGGAGCAGCTCAAAAGTCTCATAAAGCATTGTTGGCATTCAGATGTTTTGGTTGTTGGTTTCAGGAGAAGGAGCTCAGAAAGAAATTCTGGTTGCTGATCTAACAAGATGATTATCAGATGCTGCTGGTGTCTTTCCTAAGTCTTGGTCTAGATCTGTTGTCTCTATATCATGTATCTCTCTGGTCATATCTCTTTTATGGTGTCAAGGTCATGTAACGGCCTATGTTGGTTTCCCCACTATGCCTGGGATGAATGCTGTAATATAATTGGTTGTTTCTGATATGTCCCCTCTTTGTAGGGAGTATGGATGTATGTGTTGAGTCTTTTGGTGATAGGAAGGTCCCTTATGGTGTATAAATCTTGGTTCTTGTTGAAGAACATCTTTTTCAGATCTGGCCTACTGTCAGGGGGAGCACGAGTCAGCACAGCCAAGCAGAGGTATCAGCATGTCCTCAGGGGGAGCACAGCCCTTTGCTCTTGATGTCAAAGGGGGAGAGTGACTTGGTGTGGTGGTTGCCATCAAGTCCAAAGGGGGAGATTGTTGGCATTATGATTCAAGTGTTGTCCTTGATGGCAACTCACTCAGAGGATGGTACAGGTGCTCAGAGGTTGGTACAGGTGATGGCATCTTAATCAGAAGACAGATCTCAGTACAGCATGCCAAGGAAGCTCATACACGCCGTTTCGTTAAGCCCAAGTCGCGTGTACACGCTAGTTCGATTCATAAAAAGCGCGTGTATGTGGAAAGGTTCCTTTGGTCCATGGTGGTTAGTCCTTGGAAGTTGTGCCTATGATTTCAGACCATTGTGTCTCGACGGGCGTGTCGATCCCTAGTTTTGAAGTTGATGGTATTATGTTACTATGGTTTTGGCTCTTGGTATTGAGCTAGGCCTAAGACTATATAAGGAGAAGAAGATCATTAGGCAAAATCATCTTTCGACAAGGCTTGAATATCTAAGAGAGAAAGAGATCTGATATGCAGGTTCTGGGTTGCTTGATCTAAGCCAAGGAGAGATCACATCGGTTGATGGAAGACTAGATCTAAGGATAGATCGGGATCTAATGGTTTGAAATGCACTATCATGATATGGTTGATTATGCGTATTTCTAGATCTGCATATTGTCGCAATGTTACGTTTTGGATCTAACTAATGTCTGGTACAGCTGCAAATTGAGAAAGGTTATTTTTAGATCTGTACGCAGGTTGGCTTCGGTAAAAGCGCGTGTATACGCGGGTTTTGCTCATTGAAGTAGCGTATATCTTTTGAAGCTTGATTTTGGGTTTACAGTGGGGTCTGACTGTTATTGCAGAGTTCTGCAGTCTGCTCTGTGTTCTGGTAACTGGTGATTGACAGGGTTCAGTGGTTCAGTGATTCAAAGTTTGGTTGTTTTATGCTTCAATGATCTATTGTGGAAATTGAATGATTTGTGGTCTTCAGATTGTAATGTTGTGCTTCAGGAATATCCAAGTCTGAAAATGTATGAAAAGTGATATCTGAAAGAAGGAAGATTGTAGGTCAGCACCTACGTACTAGTATCTTGGCTAGTACAAGAGCAAAGGGGGTTGGAGCTCCCTTCCAAGGAAGTTTGGAGAACGAGAGAAGGTTGTAGCCTTCTGCAGGTTGTAGCCTGCGTACTGGTATAAGGCTGCACCAGTACAAAAGATTGTAAACTGAAGTTTCATATTAAAGAAAGATAGAGACAACTTGCAGCAGGTGGTTTTCACCCACATTGGGTTTCCACCTTATATCTTGGTGTTCATGTGTGTGGCTTTTTATCTGTTCTGTTATACTGCACATGTTTACTGTTAATGTGGTGAATAATGTCCTGATGCACTTAATTGAAGAATAAGCTAACTAAATTGTGAGTTTTCTTCTTATACGCTGTTTTACTTCGTCACAGTAGCGTGTACACGCTGGTTCACTTAACTGAAGTAGCGTATATGTTTCTGAGCATTTAAAAAGTTTGATTAATCTGATAATACTGATTCACCCCCCCTCTCAGTATTATTTCCAACAAGTCAAAGATTTGCCTTGGTGATGCAGAAATAATTCGAAATGTCTTTGCTCGGAGAACTGACATACTTTCTTGGATTGCAAATCCAACAAAATGAAGGCGGTATCTTCTTGTCTCAAACCAAGTACCTCAAGCAGATTCTGAAGAAGTATGGCATGGAAGATTCAAAACCAGTATGTACCCCCATGGTTACAGGATGCAGCCTCAGTGCAAATGATGAATCGGCAGCAGTGCATCAACCAACCTATAGATCCATGATTGGAAGTCTACATTATTTGACAAGTACCCGACCAGACATCATGGATGCAGTGGGAATAGTTGGAATATTTCAGGCAAATCCAAAGGAAACTCATCTTCAGGCAGTCAAGAGAATCTTCAAGTACCTTCAAGGAACTCAAAACTATGGCTTATGCTACCCTAGAGATACAGATCTCACACTTCATGCTTACACAAATTCAGATTGGGCCGAAAGCATGGATGATAGGAAGAGCACAAGTGGTGGCGCATTCTTTATGGGTTCTAGATTAGTATCTTGGTTCAGCAAGAAACAAATTTCGATTGCTTTATCTACAACTGAAGTGGAATATGTGGCTACTGCATCTTGTTGCACTCAACTTCTTTGGATGATGCAAACCTTGCAGGATTTTCAAATCACTTGTACTCCACCTGTCTCTATCTTATGTGATAATACAAGTGCAATAAGCATTTCAAAGAATCCTGTCATGCATTCAAAGACCAAGTACATACCTATAAAATATCACTTTCTTCGGGAACAAGTGCTTGAGCAAAAAGTCAAGTTCGAGTATGTTCCTTCCAAGGAACAAATTGCTGATATCCTTACTAAACCACTCCCCAGGGAAACTTTTGAATATCTCAGACAGAAGTTGGGAGTAGTTGATGCTTCATCCTGCTGTTGAAGCTTGTCTGTTTCAAAGAAAAGTTGGTGTATGCGAGTTGGATGAGGGGAATCTGCGTACATACACAGATTTATGCAGGTGCAGTCGTGTATATGGAATTCTGAAGAAAATCAGCAAGAACAGACTCTGGTTGAAGAGAGTCTGATATGGGTCTATCAGAGACCATCAGGCACAGGTTCAGGGGGAGCAGATAATCTTCTAACAATGCATTGTTGGCATTATCTTAGAAGCTCTTGGTTCTAGTAATCAAGCTGTTTTTGTTTCAGGTGGATCAGCTGCAGAAAGGAGAACAGAAGAACAACATGGTTGCTGATATATACAGTGATTGTCAGATGTTGCTGATAGTAGTTATTGGTGATTTGCATAGTCTTGATATTTCGTTTCTATGTCATGTATATCTTTTTTATCAAGGTCATGTAATGGCCTATTTTGGTTTCCCCACTATGCCTGGGATGATTGATGCAATGTGATTGGTTGTCATATGTAAATTTCTGATGTATCCCCATTTGGTTGGGTGGATGATCCCCACTTGGTTGGGTGATGGATGTATGTATTGAGTCTTTTGGTGATAGGAATGTCTTCCATAACGTATATGTGTTGGTTCTTCTTGAAGAACATCCTCTGCAGATCTTGCCTACAGTTAGGGGGAGCATGTTTAGCATAGTAGAGTAGAGCACAGCCCTTTGCCCTTGATGACAAAGGGGGAGAATGACTTTGAGGATCTTGGGGTTGCCATCAAGTCCAAAGAGGAGATTGTTGGTATTTTGGCACAGGAGTGGTGATATGGTACAGGTGTTGTCCTTGATGGAAACTCTCTTTGGTGACAAATCTCAGTTCAGGCACTCAGAATGAAGGAAATATTGTATACACAGGTTCACCTTGCCAAACACGCGTATACACGCGAGTTATATGTTCATAAGTCGCGTATGCATATACACGCACTTTTATGCACAAAAAAGCGCATACATGGTGGGAAATTTATTTTTGGTCCATGGTTGTTAGTCCTTGGAATTTGAACCCATGGTTTTGGACCATGGTATCTCGTCAGAAGTGTTGACCCCAGGTTTTGGGCCCTTGGTATTGGTTTATTATGGTTTTGGACCGTGGTATTGTGGAAGGCCTAAAACTATAAAAGAGGAAGGAGATCATGTGACAAGGTATCATCTAAATTATTGAATATCTGATATTGTGATAGATATGGAATACTGGTGATTGGGTTATGGTGCAGATCTAGATCTGAATGAAGGAGGAACCTGAGCGCAAGAAGGATAAGGACTATTGATGGATCAAAATCTCAAGGCTTGAACATTAGTATCTCTGTATGATTTTGATCTGTTATATGTGGCACACTCTTGATCTATAAATCTGGGATTAACTAATGTGTAAATGCTTAAAATAATAAATTATCCTTTATAGATATGTACGCAGGTTCAGTGAATTGCAGGTGCGTATACACACTTTTTCTGTGAATGAAACAAGCGTATACACAGGTTGGTTGTGGTACAGAAGCATATACTCACAGGTTGCTGAACAGTGAAGTAGTGTATCTATCTTGATTTATGTTCTAGCTGCTTCTGTTTTATTACTGCAGTGTTCTGGGTTCAGAATTGGTGTTTGATTACAGTCACAGTGTTCTCGGTACAACGATCATAGAAGTGTTTATTTGTTTTAGCTTTTGATTGGTGAAAAGGAGTTTGGGTTATGCAGAAATTCTTGATGTTTGATTGATGTTACTTGTGAATCCAGTCTGAAAATTAATGAAACGAGGTCCCTGAAAGCAAAGAGAAGGTTGCAGCTTTCTGCAGGTAGGAGCCTGCGTACTAGTATCTCAAGCTAGTACAAGAACTTAGGGGGTTGGAGCTCCCTTCCAGGAAAGCTCGAGAACGAGAGAGAGTTGTAGCTCTCTGCAGGTTGCAGCCTATGTACTGGTAAAGACTGCACCAGTACAAAACATTGTAAAGAGAAGTTTCTAATTTAAAAGAAGATAGAGACGAATTGTAGTAGGGGGTTTTCACCCACATTGGGTTTCCTCCTTATATCTTCTGTTCTTTTGTGTGACTATCTTCTGCTCTGTTTCTAGTACTGTTTATTTGCTTCTGATACACAGATTAATAACTAACATCAGAAAGATAAATCAAATTATAAGTCAGCTTTGTATACGCGGGTTTCTTTATCTGTAGTTGTGTATATACGCGGTTTTTATTAACAGAAGTAGCGTATATCATCTGGAATTGAAAAAGGAAATATTTGACTTGATAATACTGATACACCCCCCCCCTCTCAATATTATTTCCAACACAACCTAGGAGAGTTTCTTGGAATCCTAACAGCTCTTATCATTCCAGGAGTACGATTTTGAAGTTGTTGTGAAGCCTAGATGATTGAACGCGGGACCAATCCACCTGTAGCGCATTGAGACAGGGTAGGAACCTACTAGTTTGGAAGAAGGATTAGCAGACTTGCTGTTCTTTTCCATGTGCATCACAGATGGACATTTTGAATATATAATACACTTTCTAACAATTGGAACTATGCCAGAATGGTACTTTGTCCAAGAAAAGAAGGAATTAGTGGTGTGCACGACAAATTTCTCTATCATTGCTTGGCATCTATACAAGATGGGGAATGATGAAATACTGTGAAGATATGTCCCTGAGTTTGAACGAAGCAACTTCCTCACAGATTCTCATTGGGGTGTTGTGGGAGGACATTATGCAGGAAGAGCAACTGCACAGAAGATTTTAAACGCCGAGTTGTGGTGGTCAACCATTCATCAGGATTCAAAAGCACATTGTAAGGCATGTGATGTATGTGAGCGGAAATGTAGGCCATTGCGGAGGGACGAAATGCCTTTGAATCCACAAATGATGTTGCAGCCCTTCAAAAAGTGGGCAATAGATTTTGTGGGACCTATTCATCCCCAAGGAAAGACAGGTGCGAGGTACATTATCACTGCTATGGAGTACTTGAATCATTGGGTAGAAGCGTAGCCGGTGAATGATTGCACGGGTGAAACTACTGTGAATTTTCTGTTTGAACATGTATAGAAGTAATTTTGGTGTCCAAAGATCTTGATGAGCGATTGGGGTATGCACTTCCTAAATGAGACAATCAGCGCACTAACGGAGGAATTTCAGGTGTATCACTAGAAGAGTACACCTTATCACCCTCGGGCTAATGAAGAGTGGAGGAATTCAACAAAGTTCTCGAGACCATGCTGACCAAGGTTTGCAATTCTCAGTGAAATGATTGGGACCTACACATACTTGTAGTATTGTGAGCTTATTGGACAACGTGCAAGAAATTAATGGGATAGACACCCTTCAGGTTGGTATATGGGGTTGAAGCGGTGATTCCTATGGAATACATCATGCCTAGTCTGTGCATAGCAGCACTCACAAGTATGGAAGAGCACGGAGCCCTTGAAGAGAGGCTCACGCAGTTGGATGAGCTAGAAGAAGAGATATTTTTGGTTGGATTTCACCAGTAGGTCCAAAAGCAGAGTGAAAAGGCATGGCATGACCAACATATTAAGTTGCACACCTTTAAGGTGAATGACTTAGTGTTGTTGTATGACAGTAAGTTTGATAAATTTCCAAGGAAACTGAGGATGCACTAGTTAGGGTCGTATGTTATTAAGGAGATTACCGATGGTGGTACGATCAAATTGGTTAAGTTCAATGTAGATCCCCTCCAAGGAAAAGTGAATGGCACTCATTTGAATCCATACACAAGTTTCCCATCCATCTGACTATCTGCTAGAAGCAAAGCCTTAGCACTCCAGGCAGTTGAAAGGAGGCGCGGGACTATAAACTACACTGCTCGGGAACTGCACGATTCCAAGGCTGTGTGAAGCAATGAAGTTTTACAGGGTCCACGACAACGCGAAGAGAGCTCGCTCACACACAATTCTGCTAGAAGTTGACCGTTGAAGTCACTATTCGTGATTTGATGGTTGGGTTGAGGCCAAATGGAGCAGGTGACATGCATTTAAGGCGAACTTTATGGGTTAGAAAACCCCTAAAAAATGTAAAACTCTAGATTAATTTTAATTGGGGCTATATTATTAAATTGTTCTTTACTCAATGGGTGATGAAGGTGAAACTTATGATGTTATGACAGTACTTGAAATCTTAATGCACTAAAAAATACAATAAAATATTTCAAATTCGATGAAATCCTATTTAGAGGAAAGAAAGATTTCTTTGATTTTTTAGAAATGAAATGCAAAAACCTCACAAATTTTGCAATTTTGCTGAGCAACCAATTTCACTATAATGTAATGAAAATGTAGTGAGAAAACCAAATTCCATATTTTTTGAAACATATGGCATTGAGGCTGTATTCCCCATTCAGTTGACCCTCCCTATGGCCAAGTTCTTGTAGTAAGAGTAGAATGAGGAAAATGATATGGCAAAGAGGATTAGTGACTTGGCTGAACTACATCAGATCAGAGATCAACTGATTGAAAAGTCTGCAACACATCAAAAGAGAATCAAGGAGGCCTTTGACAGAAAGGCAAAGATATACAATTTTCAAATTGGAGACTTGGTGCTCAAATGGGATGCACTGAAGGAAAAGAAAGACAATCATGGGAAGTTCGATGCTCTATGGACTGGACCTTTTGGCATTGCTCAGATCCAGGGGAACAACACTTTCATGCTGCAAAGTATGGAAGGAGAAACAATTTTTGATAGCCTAGTCAATGGGCAGTTTTTGAAGATTTATGTTGTTTAAGGCTTTTAGGCCTTAGCATTTTAAATATGTCTTTTGCAAAGGTTTTTAGTATAGGATTAATTAGACTCCATGCCCAATGGAACACTAGGAAATATTGTTGATCTTGTTTTTGAATGAAAGGCAGTGGTCTATGGTTCTTGAAATCTCACAGGTGGTGGTCTAAACCGGACAAAGTTACCCCTTTTGACTCTAGGCACGAGTGCAAAACCCCAAAACTACTAGACGACCCTACCCTATGTCTTCGCACTTTCATAACTCATCATGCCTCATCTCCACCATTGATCACCCCGAAAATCCAACAACTCCCATCGCACCCAATAAATACGACCTGCTCAACCACTCCCCACCGTTAGATCATCTCCGCTAAGTTCTAATGGTCTTCACTCTCACCATGCTGGAAACTTGATCGAACAATAGCGTGCGATGAGAGTGGTTTTTCTCCGTCATCTGCTACTACGTGTCGATCGTCAAATGGAATCGCGCGACCCCGGGCGTTTACCACTTAGTGCCTGAAAGCGGTGCAATGAAAATCATTACCTCCTGACTAATCCGCCCTGCCTGTTAAATGCCCAAGCAACTTTGTTTCCCGGTGACGTCCAATCTGTCCACTAAAGATCTAACAGCCCCAACTCACCCCGCTCCCACCTCGGCCGATAGCCTCTATCGAGCCATCTATGCCATCTCTTTTCACGATCTGAAAGTCATCATTCCCTCTCATCCCGATTGTCCGTTTGCCCATGCATCCCATGTCCTTGACCATTCTATTTTCCTTAAAAAGGAGATGAAAAACTATGCCAGTATCAGTCACTGTCACACTGCTAACAACCATATTTAACAGAAAGAATGGCCAAAAGGAGAAAAGGAAAAGCATGACTCTATAACTGAATTTATTAGTTATGGACTCCACAGGTACGAGCACTCCAATAGCCAAAAAGGACAGCACAACACCTGAACAGATCAAATTCACCCACTGAAGCAAGAAAACACGATCAGAGACTCCATCAGGCAGTTAAATGCAGTTGGTGGTCAATTATGACCCCTCCATACATAAGCGTCCAAGTTCCCTTGTAATGTAAATCTATAAATAACCTGAAATAAGATGTAATCAAGGTTGGCATCTGATGTAAGATTCAACTTCTGGAGACTGTAGATATTTTTTCACTTGCAGCGTCTCGTCTTCATTTTCAGCTAATACAGTCTTCTTTTGCTATTAACTGCTCACTTTCCATTTTCCTCTATTCCAAGCTTGTACCTGATATGCTGTGTTCTTGATCTCTTGATGTTTAGCACTAGATAACTGTCATCTTATCTTTGTATTAGAATCTTTTATGCATCATTGAATAAGTTGCCCAGGTTTCTTTCTATCTAATGCAAGAGAGTTGTCATCCTATCTTTGCATTAGTAGATTAGATTTACAGGTTTCTTTACTAGTTGCAGCTGGCCATCACATGGTCTTGTGCATCTATTGGTGTGGTTAGTATTCTCCATATTCACCTAATATCTAAAACTGTGAGCATTGGTGGTCTAAAGCCTTGTAGTGTGAGGGTGTTCACGTATGTCTGGAGTGAAACAAAGTAGAAGTGGTTATTTGGCTTGAACCAAACCATCATTCCTTCCAATAGACCTGCAATAATAGTTAAATTTATATGTTACCAGGCATCTCCGAGCTACAACCTAGGAGAGTTTCTTGGAATCCTAATAGTGCTTATTGTTCTAGGAGTACGATTTTAAAGTTTTTGTGAAACCTAGACGATTGAACGCAGGACCAAACCACCTGTAGCACATCAAGAGAGGGCAGTAACCTACTAGTTTGGAAGAAGGATTACCTAACACGCAGTTCTTTTCTGTGCACATCACAGATGGACATTTTGAATATATAATACACTTTCTAACAATTGGAACTATGCCCGAAGGATACTCTATCCAACAAAAGAAGGAATTAGTGGTGTGCATGACACATTTCTCTATCATTGCTTGGCATCTATACAAGATGGGGAATGATGAAATACTGTGAAGGTATGTCCCTGAGTTTGAACGAAGAAGCTTCCTCACAGATTCTCATGGGGGTGCGGTGGGAGGACATTATGTAGGAAGAGCAACCGAACATAAGATTTTACACGCCGAGTTGTGGCGGTCAACCATTCATCAGGATTCAAAAACATATTGTAAGGCATGTGATGTATGTCAGCACACAGGTAGGCCATCGCGGAGGGATGAAATGCCTTTGAATCCACAAATGACGTTCCAACCCTTCAAAAAGTGGGCAATATATTTTTTAGGACTTATTCATCCCCAAGGAAAGATAGGTGCAAGGTACATTATCACTGCGATGGAGTACTTGACTCGTTGGGTATAAGCGTAGCTGGTGAAGGATTTCACATGCACAACTACCATGAAGTTTCTATTTGAACATGTACTAAAGCGATTTCGGTGTCCAAAGATCTTGATGAGCGATCGGGGTATGCACTTCCTGAATGAGACAATGAGCGCACTAACGGAGGAATTTCAGGTGTATCACCAGAAGAGTACACCTTATCACCCACAGGCTAATGGGATAGTCGAGGCATTCAATAAAGTGCTGAAGACCATGCTGACCAAGGTTTGAAATGCTCAGTGAAATGATTGGGACCTACACATACCTGTAGTATTGTGAGCTTATCGGACAACGTGCACGAAATTAATAGGATAGACACCCTTCAAGCTTGTATATGGGGTTGAAGCAATGATTCCTATGGAATACATCATGCCTAGTCTGTGCATAGCAGTGCTCACAAGTATGGCGGAGCGTGGTGCCCTTGAAGAGAGGCTCACGTAGTTGGATGAGCTTGAAGAAGAGATATTTTTGGTTGGATTTCACCAGTAGGTCCAAAAGCAGCGTGAAAAGGCATGGCATGGCCAACATATTAAGTTGCACACATTTAAGGTGAATGACTTACTATTGTTGTATGACAGTAAGTTTGATAAATTTCCAAGGAAACTCAGGATGCACTCGTTAGGGTTGTATGTTATTAAGGAGATTATCGATAGTGGCATAGTCGAGTTGGTTAAGTTGAATGGAGATCCACTCCAAGGAAAAGTGAATGGCAGTCATTTGAATCATACACAAGTCGCCCATCCATCTGACTATCTGCCAGAAGCAAAGCCTTAGCGCTCGAGGCAGTTGCAAGGAGATGCGGGACTATAAACTACACTGCTTGGGAACTGCACGATTCCAAGACTGTGTGAAGCAACTAAGTTTCACAGGATCCACGACAGCGCGAAGAGAGCTGGCTCACATGCAATTCTACTCGAAGTTGACCATTAAAGTCACTATTCATGATTTGATGGTTGGGTTGAGGCCAAATGGAGCGGGTGACATGCATTTAAGGCGAACTTTATGGGTTTGAAAACCCTTAAAAAATGTAAAACTCTACATGAATTTTGATTAGGGCCATATTATTAAATTGTTCTTTACTCAATGGGTGATGAAGGTGAAACTTATGATGTTATGACACTACTCAAAATCTTAATGCACTAAAAAATACAATAAAATCTTTCAAATTCGATGAAATCCTATTTAGAGAAAAGAAAGAGTTTCCTTTATTTTTTAGAAATGAAATGCAAAAAACTCACAAATTTTCCAATTTTTCTAAAGCAACCAATTTCACTATAATGTAATGAAATTGTAGTGAATAAACCAAATTCCATATTTTCCGAAACATCAAATAATCCAAAATACTCTTTATCTCTAATGACCCAAAACTTTCAAGCACATACAAATCAATGAAGAGAGTTGGAGAAAACACATTTTTCCCTATGAATGCTTTGATTTAATGATAATAACAGTGTAATTTTGAGAATTTTCCAAGATGAAATCAACAATTTCCTTTATCAAGAAGAAATGACCATAATTCCTTCAGAAAATCACTAGGTCTCAAGAAACCATAATTTTCAATTCAAAATGAGTTCGACTACAAATAATGAACAACTAAGGCTTAACTCATATATTTGAGAGAAAAAAATAAGAATATCATAAGAAAAAGGACAATCTATCTTTTTCTGATCAATCAATGAATTAATGAGGTAAAACCCAAAGTCATTTCTTCAAAAATAACTAATTCTCAAAAATCATTAACAAAGAAATCAATTGAGTTCATGAGAGACACAACACAATCCAAACAAAGATATTGACACTTCTAGAAAAATAAAGTGAGGTCTGGTTTGAAGAAAAAACTATATTTTCGAAAATTCTCAAGGCCTCTATTGGTTTATAGTGGTGAACAGAGCGGATGCACTCTGTTTCTAGGGAAAAATACATGCAAAATTGTGCTATGTTAGCAAAGAGAAACTGCACAAGGGTAAAATACTCAAGAAAAAATAAAACTTTGAAAAATCAACCACACATATCTAAAAGGTCATGAATTTATAAAGACTGAAGTCTCAATAAATGAGATCAATGAGAAAGAAAAACTAAAAAAGATGAGAAGAGAGATGATCCCAGGTATGGTCACCAATTTGTTACACTAGACAAGTCCCTCTTGCAGACAAGAGCAATCTCCCTACATCCTTTATGAAAAATAGAAACAAGAAAATAATTGAACTCACCCTTTCTCTAAGTTGAACTTGTTTGAATTATAAGAATTGTAGCTAATGGATGGGCCTCTTACCTATTTCATGAAATGCTCGATGAAGATCCCTTGTTGTGATTCAATGCACCTCTTCAATGCTTGATAAGACTTGCAAACATCAACCATAAAAGGATCAAAAACACACATGATATAATAATCCAAATAACTTAACCTAATAATAGAGGAAATTAGGAATTAAATTTGCCTTAATAAACGTTATAAACAATTGTAAACCATTCATTATTCCAATAAGACAAATCAATGGGAGAAAGTGTCCATTTGTATAATCAAGATTAAGAGGAGTCTTACAAATTTTTCCTTGATGTCATGAGGTCCCTCCAAATTCCTTCAATCTCCTCCATAGATGACAATATTTCTAATCTCAAACCAAGAGCATAAGTTTGTCTTCCCTGAATTTTGACCTCCTCAATCCCTCTACCCTCTAGTAATTTTATAGGCCACGAGGAAGAAGTTTTAGATCCAAAAGAGGAGGATGAGACTCCTTCATTGAGGGATTAGGTTACCATGATAAAAGTGATGGATATGCATCATTTGAGGGTTATACTTTGAATAATCAGCACTTGGAAGCTTTAAGTTGGGAAATATTTGACCAATTATGTTTCTAGAATGTACTTTTTATTTATACTTTTTTGAATTCACCTGCGCGGGTTTATAGTAGCACACAGAGCACACACCTCTGCACTGTTCTTCGAGTTAATTCCAATGAATGCGCTTGAAACGCGAGAAAAATCAGCACAGGTGGAACTTAACAAGGTGTGACAGTTATTTTCCCCAAATTCCTCATCTACTTCAAGATATTTTGATTTGTTTGACTTCTAAGGGAGCTGGTTCAAACATTTTCAGAGAAGGGAAAGGACCCATAAACTAATCAAGTGTCATGGCGAAAAATTGACATGTAACACTAAGGGGGAGGTAAGAAAAAAACAACCCTTAGGAAATTGATCAAATAAATTTGATAATCATGTCTACTCACAACTCATAATGTTGAAAAATGTAGTTCAATGCCTTGAAAATTTCAGTCATTTCTTGAGTTTTAAAATCGAAGTTGGGACACCATCAATGTCATATTGAGATAGATACATGGAAAATAAAGCATGCCTTGAAAATTTCACATCCCAATCTTCTTTCATTGCAAGAAAAATCTATGACACCTATTTATCTCTATTAAGATGAATAGGTTTATAGAGAGGTTGAATAATTTTTTTTATCCATTGCTACCATGTGGATGTCTTATTATGTCAAAATAATGACTATTTGCTACAAGTTTCAGAGTTGTAGCAATGTGGAGGTGAGTATGGAAAAATAGAAGCAACTTAAACTTTTG
This sequence comes from Pinus tabuliformis, assembly GCA_031772625.1. NCBI lineage: Eukaryota > Viridiplantae > Streptophyta > Pinopsida > Pinales > Pinaceae > Pinus > Pinus tabuliformis. Next base: position 197,771,123 of record CM062817.1, on the reverse strand, counting down.
TGTGGTTATCTTTTCATTGAAGTTGTTTTCACTCTAGAGCTAATCAAAAGAGTTGGTGAAACTTTGATTTTATTAAATCACTCCACAATTACCATTAGACCATTTTGTGCATAGTACATATGAAAATAAGACACAATAGTCAATCACTAGTTAGAAACATTTTCAACAAGAACTAACATTTGATAAAGTTTACATAGAGTCATATAACTCCTATTAGAACTAGTCAAACTTTATATCATGTGCACAAGCTACTTAAAAAAAATCATGCAAATCTCAATGGAAAGTAGTAGATTAAGAGGTAGAGAAGAAAAAAATTCAAAACAAATTGTAATATGCCAATAAAAAATATACACTTGAATTTTTATAATTGAATGCTTATCAAAAGAAAGGATGATTACAACATTTAAAACTAGAATGGTTTACAAGTAGCTCAACATTCAATAAATATACATAATACTTCACATGATCTTGAAAATTACTTTATGAGTTTTCCTAATGTCCTTCACTAAATCACATAACCCTTACCTATCTCTAACTATCAAATTTAAGAAAATACTTTATTTACTACTTTGAAGTCACATGTAAATGACATGAGGCCATACCATAGTGGTTTTATTAAGCAAGTTGGTAACATTAGAGAGTGTTGTTTTTTATAAATAGTATTATATATTTTTTTCTTTCTTGATTTGTTGAACTTACTCAAGTGTAACCCATTTAAACACATTATAGAATGGGTCTTACATCATCAAGTTGTCCACATCACCTGATGACTTTACATCTAGTTGGTATTATATTGTACCATTAATTTTTGGTATATGTTATCTCAAAATCAGATCCTGATAGGCTGCTGGTCAGGTTGACTCTAAGTAACTATTTCAAACCTACTTTAGGATGAGGCTTAGCCTCCTCAACCTAAGAGGGCTCTCTCTAGATGGATTAATGATTTTTATTAAAGATAGGATGGCTAACTCTTATAGAAAAACTGTGACAAATATGAATGGTGGAAACACATTAAATAACTATCCATTGGGCTTATGGAGTCAACAACACCTCAATATCACAGTGAACTTAACCTTACATGGAAGTCAGGGCATTCAGCATTTAGACATTCAAAACATAAACTATTATGGAACCACACAGTTTATAAATGTATACAGGAAGTCAGAGCACATTCAATGAATTCTGAGTGATTATACATCCATACCACTGTAAAAATTAAGAAAAGGACAACATCACATATTCTGAACATAAGAAATCCTTCATGAATCCTGAGAAGTAAAGTCAAGCATGTATTACTGTAAGTGAGTTTTACATAGGCCAAATACCAACTTTTCAATAAAATTCTCCAACCCCAAATACCTTATTTCTTCTCCCATATATAGATTTCATGTAGATTCCTTCCTCCAACATGAGGGGAATTCGAATTCCTCCTAATTTGACACCTATTGACACTTAAAACTAACTATTTAATACAAAGGACAGCTAACTAGGAGTCCTAGAGACCTAATACAACTAGGAGTGTATCTCCTTATCATGATTACAACAACCTTATCAAAGCATTAAACACTCCTTTTGACACACAAAAATCCATGAAGTCGAATTTGATGAAGCCCATAACCTTCCAGCTGGCCCTTGATGACTCATCCTTTTGGTGTTCCTAGAAACTAGGAGACTGTCCCTTGCTCTGTTCTGGCTGAAAAATAGGTCTTGGGACAGAGCCCATAACTTCTCGTTAAAAATGTATTTGGAAACACTGAAGGAGGCTTTTGTGAACCAATCCATTCTGAACAAAACCCTCTTTTGGTTTTTTGAAACACTACTCCAGCTGCCCAGAATCGATCCTTGAAGAAGACATGTAAAACAGGAAATTTTGATTTTTTGAAAAACTGCACCTACAGGAGTTTCGTAGCGCAATTTTGATCATTAATTTCTCTCAAATCATAATGGATTTGAAGAAAGTGGAAGATTTTTTTGTACTTCAGTATCTTAAAAATGAAAACCTCTTTCGCTTTTCATAGATTAGTTTTTAACTGCTCATAAACGCTTCTAGAAATTGACTGGTAAAAACAAGGAAAGAAAGTTCCTCCTTTTTTGCTTTTGGTCTCCACAAGGATCTTAGAAATTAATTATCTCTGCTGTTCTTCTTTGATTACACAAAAATGTTTTGGAATATTTTGTTTTTCATGTGTAGACCTTGCCCATGTACTTGTATGAAGACAAAACCTTCTTCAACGCTGCCTGAAGTATGATGAAAAATACTAGCTGTGATCACTTTTATAAGACATGGCTTATGGTTCATATATGCTTTTCCTTTGCTCTTTTTGCCCTTGCTGGATGTTTGTGTTGTGTGAATGATCCTTCTTCAGAAACTCCCTTTCAAAAAGGTTTCCCTTTTGTTCCTCAAAACTGGTCAACTATATCAAAATATGCAGCTACAGCAGTTTCGTAGCGCGCTACGAATTTGCTGTGTAATCACAAAAACATAGCTTAATGCCAAAATTCAACTGTCTTCAGCTTATTTATCTTGGAATTTCCCTTTCATCTGTCCTAAAGTTGTTCAAAACTTAATGCAGAGGCATCATTCTTCAAGGAGAAATTCAAAAAGGTAAATCATCAAAATTTGAGGACTTAACCTTACTTGCTGCGTGATTTTCCTTAGTTAAGGAAACCTTTCCCGATGTATCTTGCTTCCTTTATTGCAGGTGTATTGAGCATGAAAACTGACAACAGAGCTTGAATTTTTTGAAATGAGCTTCCTTGATTGCATGTTTCCTTGAGGTTTTTCTTAGTTTGGAAATTTCAAAATTTTCCAAATTCAACTTTCTCTTCAACTCTTGAAAACTACATTCCTCTTGTTGAGAGATGACTGCCTTAACTCTGTCATTTTTATACAGCTGTGATGATGTTTCCTTAGCCCTAGGGATAAGTCATGTTTCAGCTCTTATGATATCTCCCTTTCTTTGGACATTTTCTCCTTTGAAATCACTTTAGATAAATCAACCTGGAAGAAAATTCCTTTCTTAATTGAGGAGCTTCCTCGCTTGAATTTGATGAAGATTTCTAATCTCTGATCACCATGGGCTTGTTTGCTCAAACTAAGAATTGTATCAAATGTCTATTGCATGAACATGACCAAGATCAACATGAGTATGTCTAGGATCAATTAACTTTTACCTTACCCTTTTCCTTTGAAATCTTTTTAGTGATAACAGTATATATGAGGTATTTTTGTTGAGTTTATTTTGAGATTTAATGGAATTTTGTCTATGTATTATAGAGCTAGCATTCAATGAATATATGTGAACAAAACTAGTCTTTTCTTGATATTTGTCACTTTATAGAGTTATTGATGTTGAATTGTAATGTTATGCTATGTAAACATTTTGACTTTGTAGAATAATATTAAAATAAAAAATAAAAGATAAAAAATAAATCAAAATAATAATTATGATTATAATTATTAATTAAAACATTATATTGCAACATTTCTACCATATTTGGGTGGAAAGAGAGAATGACCCTGCAATTCTCTCTAATATCTTCACTCTATTTAGTGCCTCCCTCTGGACTTCTCCACCTCCTACATAGGTGGAGTACTCTACAGCTACATAGGAAAAATAGAGGGAAGCTATTAGCAAAGTGGCATTACAGACCGAAAGAATGTGAAGGTGGCAGCAAGCTTTCTACTGGGCCAAAGAGCTATTTCTTTCAGATCTATAAACTCGACCTCCAATGTTTTATTATTTATTTATGTGTGTTTCGAAACCCTCACCTTTTAAGTTAACCTGTTTATTTTCCCCTTTTTCTTTCAGGTTTTTGAATAGGAATAATTTTCGAAGATCTTAGCTCGTGTCCTTCTCACTGACACCAACATCTTCAATTTGGGGCACATATACATTAACATCTGTGAGCCCTGCAACTTTTTCAGCCTGGCGAACTCTCAATATGTTTCCAAGACCTTCAGGGCAGAGAATTTTAATCCTAGGTATCGGGCAGGCTAGAAGATCCTAGATCTAGCCTACTCGTACTAATCTGTGAAAGGATGCCGCTTTGGTCTTGGCTGGAGGTGGATTTTAGTTTTGAGTATATTTTACCTGAAGGCATAATTTGACAAAAATAGTCATTATTTTTTTTAGCTACTGCTTACCTTTGACAGAAATAATCATTATTTTCTCTAGCTACAGCTCCTTTTTCGTTGTACACTTCACCATTGCGGTTGTTTGAACTCTAATCTAAGCCCTGAACACTCTGAAAACACAACACAACAATTGTTTTTTGGCCTATTGCAGGGAAAATTGTCACATCGTGCTAATACTTTTGTTTCGGCTTTTTCACCCCAAGCTCACTACAATCCAAACCCTACATCCAGCTAAGACCAAAGCAGTATCCTTTTGCAGATTAGTTCAGGGAGACTGGAAGATCACAAAGTGAGTGTATGCAACCTTCATTGGCAAGGTATCCCTGAAAAAAGATGGAGGAAGAAAATTACACTACCATTGTGAAAAAGATGGAGGGAAAAAATTACACATGCAAAGAAATAAAAGCTTCACCTTTCCCTTTATATTTGCTGGTAGGGATAAATGCAAGGGAAGTATTAACGCATGTGATTAATGCCTAAATACTTCCACACCTTTATCTCTTATATCAAATGCAAAATTCCATGTAAAGGGGAAATCAACATTTCCAAATTGGAATCCAACTTCTAGTGGGAGGTGATTATTTAACAGCTAGCGTAGAAGATTTTCTTTATTTGCATTTGTGATTTTTTATGCATCTATTTTTTTGATAATGGTATGGTTTATTAAATTCTTTTTCTTTCATATATACATTACAAATCATGGTTGCATATAGGCCTTTGTAATCTTTTAATCTGCATGGACCCAATGATTAAAAATATCTGCCTTGAATTTCTGGGAAACATAATTACAGTTGTCCACATTGAAAAAAATGCATGCCTCATAGAGGTTAAGATATATGTGCCCCAAATTTAGGATGTTAATGACTTGAATATAATTCAAGATTTCCACTCGGAAGATCACCTACTAGTCTATGAAACAACAATTAAGATGCAAAGTTGTGAGAAGCCACCATATCTGTCAGATTCCTTCTTTGAAAGAAAAATATGGGCTTTTGTGTTGATTACAATATAAAATATTTTATGTTAAGATTTTCCAGAGAAATCACATAGAGAACAAATCCTCAAATATTTCAGAATCTAGTTCTAGATTCCTCATGATGAACTTAGATCTACGTTCTAAACAGGTGGACCCTTTGTTCTCTCTATGATTTCACTGAAAATCTGAGCATAATATCATGAATCACAAAAGCATAAAATATGACATCAAATATTTTATGGTTTCACTCTCTTTTTTGTTGTTTTTATTTTTTAACAACTAATATTATCAATATCTAGAGAAACCCAACCTCCAAATTGATGTTCAGAAAGGTCATTATTAAAAATTAGCATCCTAGGAATGTATACATCAATATGCATTGTGACAAGACAATAAAGAACTTCAATATGTCTTGTGAGAAGACAATTAAAAAATATGGAAAAATCTTCACCATTTTTTCATTTTAATTTTCTTTATTTTCATTTGCCCACAACTTCTAGTGAGTAAAAATTCATTCATCTATGTTCACATTTACCAATTATATATTCACATCTCATATTTCTTTTTATATAACTATGTAATTGGCTTTTCAATGGATATGTTTTATATTCCAAATTGAGTATTTTCATTTTAATTTGCAATTTAATTAAATTTTGATTGATTTGATTTAGTATTTTGATTTTAATTTGCATTTTAATTAAATTTTGCTTGATTTTTTTTGCAGTGAAAGAGTTGAAGAGATAAGGAGTTGAAGAGATGAGGATAATAATATTTCAATCAATTCCATTGCTCTAGCAATAGAAGAATAGATATTTGGGCAAGTGAAAATTGATTGAGAAGAAGTATTCTCCAATAGCTTTAGTGTTGGGAATTCTTTTGTAAAATTATAACTAGTGGACTGTAGAATGTATTAAGGGGCTTCTCTTCTATGCAATTATGGAATTATTAAAAGAATTATTGTAATGAGTATTTAGAGCTGTAGTTGAGAGAAGAGAAAATCTCAAGTCTTGGGGATTATTGAAGAATTTTCTTTTGCATCTTGAATTATGTATGAAGGGCACAACTTGCACTATTGCAACTACTGTTTTAACAACATAAGTTCAAAGCATTGTAAAGGACTCTTGGAGACTAAAACCATAGAAATAAATTCAATAAATTGATATTTCTAATTCTATTGTGTTTCAATTTATCATGGAAGAAATGTGTCATTGTATTCATAAATTTGTGCACTATTTTCAATGTGATTAATTTTACTCAATAATATGTTATTATTTATCTCTCATATTGTGGGTTGAATTATGATTTCTCATTTGCTGAGAAATTTGTCTTTTAATTCTTATATAACAAATAGTAATATTCTGCTAATTATTTCCTTATATTATTGTTTAATCATTCAAGTTATTGATTTAACAATCATCATCATTTTGTGAACTACTTTCTAAATGTTGTTGATTAATTATTCCTATTAAGAAATCTCTCAACAAAATGTGTTTAGATCTTCATAATATCAATTAACTGAACTTCTTCATTAGATTGATATTCATTATAAGCCATATATATCTAAATCCAAATCACTTAAATACTTTGTTCTTTTTACCATTAATTATCTTTTAGATTTAATTCTATATTTATAGAACTCCTCTTATCAAAGAGGTAAACTTTATTTGTGGCTTCCCTCTTCCCCAAATCAACTTAAGGATCACATTATTTCTTTATGAGAAAGAGGGTTGATTTGGTGTCTCTTCTCTATTAGTAGATGAAAGTCATACTTTAAGCCACTAGAGATGGAGAAAAGGTAACTAGACCTAGTCATAATTGCCATTTCAACTTAAAAAAAGTTGTTCTAAGGTCGTGAGAGGGTGGTTCCCTTTATAATGTTGTAGGGAGAGAATTTCGATCCTTCAATACTTACAAAAAATCATGAAATACTTCAACTACTCATTTATGGAAAAAATTATGCATGCTACCACCGTGAATAAATACCACCACTAGTTGATGCTTAATAAATCCTTTGATTTTAATCATTTTTGGAGAACAAATGGTGGTTAATGTATAGAGGGAGATAATGAGTTCATCTTCTGTTGTTTTAGTATTTTTCACTTCTTCGGTGGCCATTTGTGGTATTGCATCCTCTTCTTGAGACATGCCATGTAAAGGGACCTCCTCGAATGGCTAATTTTCAATATCATCAATCTCAAATAATTTTAATTCCTTTCATTTACGGCATGTTGAATATTTATCATCACAATAGTAACATGGTCCTTATCTTCTCTTTTCGTCCATTTATGTTGGCAATACCTTTAAACCTTAAAGGTTTGTGTGGGGCCACTAGTAAGGGTAGGATGTGGCTTTGAGGTGAATGAGAGATTATCACATTGGGCATTAATAGCACCTTTTGCATCTAAAGCTTTTTGGTAAGCTTCCAACTAACTAGAGGGTGGATGCATTATAACATGGCCTCGGTAGCTTTCTTGTGGCCAATGATGAAACATTCCAATAGGGCATAGGGTCGCCCTAGATCTAGATGGAATGTTGTTCAAATGTTGTGATGAAGCCTTGTATTGAATTAGTTTCTTTCAACTTCGTGAGGTGACGAATAAAGTGAGATTCTCTATCAAAATAAGTACAAATAGCTTTAGAAAACATATTCCAAGTTGGCTTTCCTACATACTAAATTTATGATGCCATTGCAACCATTTCCAATGTTCTTGTTCGAAGAGAACTCTCATGTATTTTAGTTCCATCATGCCATATATTGGTGTGATGGAAATATCATTCCACTTGTGCCACACACACTACTCGGTTAGAACCATCAAATTTGTGCATGCTAATATTCGATGTCTTATTGCTAGAATATTGATGATGGAAATGATGCTACCCTTCATATTTATGATGGCTTGATTCTCCTTCTAGGTGGGAATAAACATGGGTTCCCTCCCCCATGAAAATAACTTTGATATGTTGTGGTAGTGTTTCTAAGGCCTTTTAAATTACATCTCATATTTTGGAGGTGAGGCTTGTTTCTAGTTTTTTGATTCATTTCTCGAGGTTTTCCATAGCTTGAACCCTCATAGTTATCATACAATTGACTACAAAAATATTGGGTTTAGTTAAGATTAGTATGGTTGCAATGGGTGTGAGGCAATGTTTCTATTGATGGTACCACTACGATCAGCTTGTCATCCTAAATCTTGTGGGATAGGTCTCTTCCAAGTGCAATTTTGGGACAACAAGCTTCTTCTTTTCTACTACTATAGGAATATTAATCGGGGTTGATCAATATTCTGGCAACCGAAATCCCAAAATATCGATACCGAAAAATGTGTAGGAACTTGGTGGTCCAAATTGATCAATATTGGGGTGACAAAAAGCCCAACTTATTAATAGTGCAAAATTTCTAGGAACTCAACATTTGTCACTAATGAATACTATGGCAATAGATAACCTAACTTTCGGATACTACAAAATGTGTAGGAATGTGAGTGTTAATCAACAAGAAGTGAGGTAAGTGTAGTATTAAAGGAATGATAGGTGATATAGATTACAATATACATCATGTGTCCTACAACAGTTCTCGACCAAATCTTTCACATTCATCACTAAGGAAGATAGACCATTCCCTTAACTGTACTAACCAACTACCCTTGATATGTGAAAGTAATCTCCTCGAGTGTTTTTCGTGGTGTACTAAAGTAGCAAGATAATTGATGACTTCTCTAAGGTTGGCTTTTAGGTAACCCTACATGGCTCACTATATATCAAAGGTACGTGGAAGTGCAGCTCACATAAAGGTGTTATTTGATGCACTATTTCTCAAAGAGGTACCAACAAGGGTTATAAGGGAGTCCAACAGACATGACCACCTCTTATAGTTTCTACGTGCATTTTTCCCACATTCGAGGTTGATGCATGTAATGAAAGATATCTATAGTTTAAAGATTTCAGAATACATCTCTTGCCTACAAAAAGTTTTGTTGAAGTTGGTGGTGAGGTTGGTGCGCCAAAAGTGCTTTGATATGATTTATAGTATACTTGAAGTGTATAAAATGTGAGAAGTGAAAAATATGAGAGAGATACCAAAGAAAATAACACATTGAGATGATAGAAAATGGAAATATTCTCTTAAGATCCACAACAATATCATGCACTTGCCTCTTCAAGGGGGAACCTCAAATAGAGAAAATCTCAATAACACAAAAAAATATAAGACTTCCCTTACTATCTTTGAAAATATATAGTTTCATGAGATCTAAATCCCTAAATACTCGTGGTCCCTTGCATAATGTAGTTTAAGCACTTTATTTATTAATTATGGTCTCATATAGCTAGTTTTGGTCCCCTTTTTAGAATGTGGGTCAACCACATATAATGGTGATGTGATTTATTTATTGATATAACTAATCATGACTCTAGCATGGTCCCTTGGGCTTGTTATTTCAATAAACGGGGTTAGGGTTGAACCCTAACAAAATTCTCCTTAACAATCTTCATAATCAAATATTTCCACTAACTCCTTATGTTAATAGAAGAGATTTGTAAAATACATAGAAATTTGGCTCGAGAGAAAGTCCTCACACATTAAAATATACTCATCATGAATTAAACTTGTAGAATGGCAATGATCGTCCTCATGTTTAAAAAATCTTGAGATATTGCATTCAAGCACTACTAGTTCTTTCTTCTCGTGAAGACATTCTCCAAACCAGCTACTGAACTCACTTTGGTGCTTCTTAAGCTTCCTGAGTATAACACTTCTTCACTAAAGAACATTCTATTTGTAGAAATATTTTAAGTTTCTTCACAATGATAGCAGCCATCATGTAGCATAGCTTGACCTATAAATACATAATCTTAGACCAAGGATGGCCTCCAAATGAGAATGTCAATTAAGGTGCCTTTTGTTGGTGGGGATTTCAGAATAGGATAAACCACGAAATTTAAACTTCTCCAAGTAGGGATATGTTTCCTCATTTCATCCCTTAAGTGTGGAAATTTCATTTGAGATATATTGAGGCTCAAATGTGAAGTTCCCATTTTGTACCCTTGAATAAAAGTTGAGCGTAGAGAGATCATCCATGACCTTGTTCCATGTGATACCATACCTCCAGTAATAGGTAAAAATTGTACACATAGGAAAATTGAGAAAGCATTGAAGGAATATGTAAGCCTATAAATCTTGCAGACAATGTTAATACTAAGAGGGGGGTGAATGAGTGTTAAGGCTAATTTCAAATTTTATGCCAACTTATATTTACTCATTGAAAATGGCATATATTATATGAGACTGACAACTAACAAACCATAACAACAACCATGTCCACCAATACAAGCATACACATCATCAGAAACAAAAAAACGAGACACGAAGGTTTAACGTGGAAACAATTTCGTGAAAAGAAACACCAAAGGTTGCTCTTGTTATTGATGTTAAAATGAGAGAACCTACTCTATTGCATCAATCTATTTGTGAGCCACCACTCAGAGGAAGCACCAACTCCCTTTTATTATTTGCTACCATCCACTAGCAGAAAGCACCAACTCAATAGTTTTTCAGACATGTGATCAACCTATTAGAAACACCACCTAAAGCACCAAATTCATGGGTTTTCTGCAAGCACCAACTTACATGAGGCACCAACCCCCAAGCCTTCTAAACACCAACTAGATATGTAGCCACCAACTTCCTGTGTGTATGCTCCAACCCACACTCAAAATAAAACTTATTTTTCACTCTAATTAGCAGCCTTTGTGGCTATTTTTAGCTTATTTTTCTTCTTTTCTATTGGCCCACTCATCATTCTATGCCCTCTGCTCACTCTGCAGCAACCCATTATTCTACTCCACAATATTCACTAATACACATCCCATTCAACATTCTATGTCCTCTACTCACTCTAAACCAACCCATTATTCTAGTCAACATCATTCACTAATGCACAACCCACTCAACACCTTGTGCTGGTTGCAACATCATACTTCTTCTCTTGGCCTACTTCTCTCAACAACATACATTCAACACTCAACTCCTTCTATTCCATAGGCTCTCTCCCCATCTCACATAGTAGCACTGACACACTTCAGATCTTTTTCCTCTGCATAAGCACTCTCAGCCTCTCCTTATACATTTGGTGGGCTTGGCCTCTCCTCATCCATGCACACATGCCAACAAAGCTCTCCACACCACTCACTAGATTCAATGTTGCTTCACCCACTCTTGCTCAAATACAATCTTTGGTTTTGTTTCATTGAAACAAAATGATCGATGTTGTATCTTTGAGCGATCATTTTTCCATTCATGCTACAGAAGTGTACTTTTGCACTAAGCACTCCTTCCTGTTGTTGCGTCTAAGACATGGTCACTACAACCTCATTAATTACCGATAATGGGTTTTTTTCTCTCACTCATTGTTCTCACATTGAACATGAGAATGTGCACTGGTGTGCTCCCATGTTGAGACATAAATCCTCAGTCAACTTGCACCCTCCAACAAGGTTGTTGTTCTTTCTCTGAATAAATCTCTTGTCCCTCAGGCTCTGATATTCTTTCAATTCCTCATAGCCTTGAAGCAAGCTCAGGGTTGGCTTGTCTCAGCTCATGAAAGATTCCATTATTTCATCTTGTGCAACCATGGACCTATCTGTTCTTTAAGCCAGATGTTTTTGCAGTTGTCATTATTCCAACGACCAACTCTTTTGTTCCCATTTACTCTTATTTGTTGACTAATTCATCCTTCATACATGTTTGTGATACAATTTATTATCCCCACATATTGTAGCTTTATTAACATGATGTTATAAATATGCGAGATTTTGAAATTCTGATCGTGGACTTTAGCCCTTCTTCTTTTCCTCTTATTGTTTTTCCACCATAGGACCGGGTGTTGTGGCCGACGACATAAAACTTAGGTGTCAGGTCAGTTAGGATCCTATCAAGGGCTTATCTCTTTTTTTTCTCTCTCTACACCCTTGGTTTTTTGGTCTCCACGACTCATTGCCAACAACATTGGAAGCTCCCTGTATCAAAGATTTTTCAAATTTTAATTAAAGAGGAGTTACAAAAATATGACCTCTAAAATAACTTCCCATGTGGCATCTCCATAACACTTAGGTGTTAAGCCTTGCACTACATCATTGGTTCTTTGCATTCAATGACCAAACACAAACAACATCAGAAGCTCCTTGTTTAAGATATTTCTCATATTTCAATTAGAGAGGAGTTACGAAAACTCCAACCTCCAAAATATACTTAACACATGGCATCTCTATAGAATTTAGGTGCTAAGACTTGCTCTACACCCTTGGTTCTTTGTGCTTCATGACCAAACACCATTAAAATCATATCTCCATGTATTGAAACTTTCTAAAAAATTCAATTCCTAAGGAGTTATGAAATCTTCGATCTCCAATATACTTCGAGGGTGAAATCATTCTCATGTCATCAACCCCATGTGGCATCTCCTTAGTGGTGACACATGTGACCAATATTTTCTGTCTTAGGCCACTCAATAATGTTGAAACTAACTACCATGTGTCCTCCTTACATCCAGGTCATGTTGATTCCATCTGCCACCATTAGCTCTTGAAGGCTAATCAACTACTACCATGTGTCATCTCTGATGAGAGAGAAAAGGGTCCCTTGATCATTTATTTTGCAATCAATTTCCTTTATAAATCCCCGCTCCCTGAAACCCTCCACGATTTTCAAAAAAATCAATTTATAAGAAGTTATCAAATTTTGAAATTTTGAAGTTCCAAAATTTCAAGGCTCTAAAATTGCTACCTTCCATGGCTTTAAGGTTCCAGAGTTTGGGGTCTGAAATTCAACATGCTTCCTTCGCTCAATGCTATCTTGGGTTTCTTTTAAAAAAAATATCGAAGTTCCAATGTTCCAACCTTCTGACATCTAAAATATTTTACCTTCTCACATTCTAAAATTAAATCATCGCGAGACTCTGACCCTTTGTAACTCTGACACTTAGAAGTTTTGAGGTTTCGAAATTCAGGGATCTAATATTCGGCATGCTTTTGATTTACTAATACTTTGACCCTCTGAGATTCCAACCCTCTGATGTTCCAAGGTTTCAATATTTAGGGATCTAATATTCGACCTTCTTCCAATTGACTAAGACTCTCACACTCCAAAAGTTCCAAAGTTCTGAAATTTGAGCCTACTCCACTAGTTCTGAGGTTATGAAATTCAGCGTGCTCCTAAGGACTTCAATATCCTTACTTCGGCTATCAATAAATTTTGATCTTGAGATCCATTTATGGATTTCCACGTACCATTGGGAATCTATTTCTGAGCATTAGCCACCTATATTATCTCCAAGAGTATCTATTTTATCTCCTGAGGTAGAATATCTTCTAAAGCATGGGACTCCCAACCACCATAGTCATAATTTTGTGGATTCTCCAATAGGCCTCTTACTATGATGTCTCTACATAGCACTGCACCAACCATGGGACTCCCCATGAGCTTGATACACCAAGCACATATATGCTAGCATCTGCTACTATCATAGCTCACGTAGTGGAAATCAATGTTGTTTTTCCTAACATCATGCTAACACATACATCCATGTTAATCTTGTTGACATCAATGCCAACAAACTTGCTAATTGTTAGGAAATTCCCAATGTGAACTTCCCAACTTCATCTCCTAGCATGATTGCTGACGTCAATGGAAAAACACTTACTACCACTAGCCAGATAGGCAATGCCAACTGTCCAACAAACTCCCCCTTTGGAATTGATGGAAACACCTCTTCATTTCTCCACATTGATGGCCAATCCTCATTTCACTTCCACACATCTGCTTGCATGAGACACCAATGGATTTTTATCCTCTTCTTGGGCCATCACAACTTGTTCTCCAATAATATTCTCTCCCCTTTTAACATTAATGGAAAAGGGATACATGATTCTTCTTCTCCCCCATCTAATCAATAACTATAAATGATGAGGATCTATCTTCTATTGTGAATTCTGCTCTGTAGACTTCTCTTCAAGGGTTAATAGTTGTTATTGTTCTATAAGCTGGAATTATGTGATATGCTCCCACTAAACATTTATGGCTTCTGCTTTGAATTCCTCTAGTTTTTAACACCTTATGGTTGGTGGCTAAATACTAGTTTTTCCAATCCATCCTCTTCACCAATTAAAGAGAAATTGATATCAACTAAAATTACTCACACTATGGTTGTTGTTGTATATTCCAATCATTAGTGATTATTTGATATTTTTTTTCATTGTCACTGTTGCTTCATCCTCTATGGTCACTTCTCATGAGCATCTACATGGGAACTGATCTTGTGGGCATGTCTTGTTTGAGCGATTCTTGCCATTCCACCCTTATGTTGTATCTGATTGTCTTTACACAAAATAAAATGTTGTTGTGTACTCCCCCTCAAACCTAGCTAGCTTCAATCCTCCTCTATCTTTCAATGTTTATACTTTTGAAATAAACAAGTACATTACTGTAATAAGCAAGAGGACTTGACCATACCTTAAATAAGGAGATGAACCTTTATTTCTATTCTTTCTAGCATCCCGCATCTGACTTATTTGACCTCTCTTGAGGCCATTCTATTTATTTACTCAAGAAAAAAAAAGGATATACTCCCCCTGAGAAGATCATCTTCCTCCTTCTTCCAAACCTTCAATGGTCAAGTCGTTAGAGGAGAATTACTTTTCAGCTTCTTCTTTTCCCATGTTTGGGATTTCTCTTGGCTGCACATGGATAGAGCAAAATTCTCCTTCAATTCAACTTTCTTAACCCATATCATCTTGCTTCCTTTTTTACTTACAGAGGATTCTACTACAAGAGTAAGAGGATCATTCTTCCTAGTTTTGTTCTTATTCATCTTTCTCTTTTGATATTGAGCACTAGAGATAAACTTGTATTCCTCTACTCCACTATTTATTCTTTTCTTAAAATCTTGAGCTATTACACTTGCATGCATATGCTCAGAATAATTAGTTTTCTCCCCATATATGA
This sequence comes from Pinus tabuliformis, assembly GCA_031772625.1. NCBI lineage: Eukaryota > Viridiplantae > Streptophyta > Pinopsida > Pinales > Pinaceae > Pinus > Pinus tabuliformis. The sequence goes on along the minus strand of CM062817.1, from coordinate 197,756,012 downwards.
AGCATGTTTCCTCAAGCCCAAGGTTGCCACAATTGTAGTGTTCGATTTGGCTTAATAATGGGGAAGAGTAGTTACTATTCTTGACAACACTCTGTTCAAGACTTCTATTACTTTTAACATGCATTCTCCTAGCCTCTTTGTGCATTTTTAGGTTTATTCTAGCCAAGGAATCACACTTTCTTCCATGTCATCTACAGTCTATGGCTTATGCCCAAAATTATTGCAATAAAGAAATTACCCATAAAAGGGATTTTCAGCACTCAAGAAACATTTTCTTTTATAGCTTTTTCCTTTAATGGGAAAGGAGCTCTTCTAGTTTTTCACGTGCCTTCCATGGCAATTTGCATTACTTCCTTTCACTACCCCTTGTTCTTTCTGTTGGAATTTCTAAGTCTCACACATTAGAAACCCTTCATGCACTTTATTGATTTATTCCTACCTACTTGTTTTTTTAATTAACAAGTTATTTACCATGTAGATACTGGAAAGAAATACAAGTACATGCTCAACACATTACAGATCATCAACTAAGGAAAATAGAAACAAGCACACAAGTGAGACCATTGTTTTTGGACTATTGTCCCATGAAAAACAAAATGTGGGAAAATTGGTGCAACTTTCTGAGCATTTGATATATTAAGGAGTTTCAAAATACAATCTAGGTGAAAAAATTGGCTCACCCAACAAAGAAAAACCTCGGCAGTAGCACCTCTCTACTTGGAAGCAGATATTCCGGCTGAAACCCCAGATAAACACTTCAGCGACTCCACAACTCCAATCTGTCCCATGAAACCCCAGTGTCAGGCTCTAGGGACAACGTCAGCTCTTTTTGACCCATCATTAACACAACGCAGTTTGGATTGGCCGGCGTTAGTTTTTGGAGGCACTGCATTAGTCGTCTCACCCTCTACATCACTCACGCTAGCCCTATGAGGCACTGCACAGCTCCTGGCTACTGCTACGTGAGCCCTAGGAGACTCTGCGTGAACCCTTGCTTGGTTCTGCATCCCTATATCTAGATACTATGACGCTACTCCCGGTGCTATCTCTGCCTCTCTGCTTCTATATTCACTTTCCCTCAGGTACAAATCTAACACTCTCTCAACTTTCTCATCAAATCGAGCTCGAGAAAGTCGAAATGTTGATCTCTCAGTGTGTTCTCCAAGTCACCCTCAACCCTCCTCTTATACTTTTCTCGTTGACAAATCAACGATCGAGATTAAGTCCCTAATCAATGGCTAAGATTAGATCTGGCTTGATCCATGATTTTTGGACCATTCTAAAAAAGTTTTAATATCTCCCAAGCTATTTAGAATCTATCCAAATCTGTTCTAGTTATTGGAGATCTCATGTGGCTTAGCCTCTCCACCAATTTCTGTGGCTAGTGCACATCTGATGCTACCCCAAATAAAAACTTTCTTAGCTGTCTTCCACTACCCTTCTTGTTGTTTCTTCTTACCAATTTTTGTTGCCATATCTTCCCTTGTCATTGCTGGACAACAACATCTTTCGATTTTTTGTTGTTGGAGCCTCAAATTTTCTTTACCTGGGAAGTTGACCCTTCAGCCTTCGCAACATTGGAGATTTTTTTTTTTTGTAACCTAAACTAGCTATGATGAGAGAAGATCTATATCTCACAAGCATATCATTCAAAGCCTTTGTGCTCTCCTCAAGCTTAAGGTATTGAGACAACTCTTTATTTGACTTTTCTAAGTCATGTCTCAATGATACTACTACAACTTGTAGTCTCTTTCAGTGAGCTTCTCTTTCATCTAGCTAAATGGTTAGCCTTCCATTAAATATGCTAGCCACTTCTTATTGACCATTTAGATCAACTATTGTTTTCCTCAACTTTTGTTGGGCACGAGATACCCCAAGGGTAGTTTTGGGGCTAAGATCCCATATTTTGTTCCAATTTTGTAATCCAAATGTAAAGACTCACATTTTGTGGTCACAGAGCACGTAGTTGTTAAAGAAACATAAGTTTGTCTACCCTTATTTTGAAAATGTAATGTCGGTTGTAGAAGATCTACCCATGATCCACAAACCATGGGATTGTATAAATAGAGATAAGCTCTAAGTAGTTAAAAGAAACTAATCAATGATGAAGAATTTAGTCATATCTTTGGAGTAGAAGTCTAGGTTGGGTCATAGCATAGGTAGAGGCTTTGTCACTAAGTGCACGGACCCCTACAGATGAGGGCGCAGGGCGAGTTGAGTCTATAATCATCTCGAATTAGAAATAAAGAGAAGTATTCTATAATTTATGTGTCTTTATTTCTTGTTTATGAATATGTTATATTGGTTATGAACTTCACTTCTAATGCTTATATGATGTTGTTACAGGGAAAAGTGTCTATTTAGAACTGCTCTATCCCACTAAGGTGTGACAGATACCTTAGAAACAAACAGAGAAAAGCTACTTTTTTATTTCCTTTATGAATTATAGATAGAGAGGAATAGAAAGAACCAACCTGTGTCTTGTGCTAATCCTTTGATTCGATCCCTCTCTTCCTTGATAGTCTCCAGCTACCTTCTCACTAGCATGCCCAGCTTCACAAAGTACCTGTAAGATCACAGAAGCATAGCACTATACAAAGACATGGATCTATATTCATAAATAACTTAGGATTAGATTTAAGTTAACCATACAAATGTAACAAGCATCAATGATACAAAAGCATGGAGGAGAACTCAAATAGATTTTATTGATAAACAAGAAAAGATTCAGGAGGAGTTACAACCAGTGGTTCCGACCCAGCATCAACCTCCCAGCAAAGAAGCCCCTCTTCACCTCAAACAAAGCATAGATCACCCAACAATATGATGTTTGTCTCTAGAAACCAACAAGAATTCCTTACAATATGCAAAATTCCAGCCTCTGGATCTCTGGGATGAGGGATCCATATATAGATATCTGTAAGGAGGATGAGTCAGCTTGTGATTTGATTAGTGTCTTCTCTCTGTCAGTTCTTGCTTCCACTTGGAGACTCAGGGCCTCTTACTCATCCTTGGTTGAATTCAGTGAGGCATGTGTCACAGGAGAAGATTCTGGAAGCTTCCATTGCCTCTCAACCTCGCGGAATGACACTGCCATTTTTCATTCCTCGCCCATCGCACCCCACAAAAGGGAGTTTTGAAATGCAACGCACCCTCACAGTGCATTTGGGTGAGATGCAATGCACCTAGCCAGTGGAGCAGCTGCAATGATCCTGTTTTGAGCAATTTTGAGTAGTTTTTCATGGAGAACTTCTCGGAGAAGCTGTAATCTTTTGACCTTGTTCCTTTAGGGGTTAGAACAACACTTTTAGGGACTTAGGAGCCCTTGGTTTATGGAAATTTCATGCTTGGAGTTGTAGGGCACAAAAATGTCTATAACAGTTGCCCCCTAAAGTATGAGGCCGTTAACCTTTTGGTGTCGGGTGAAATGATTTATTATGAGGATCCGAAGTTCTTTCAATGCTGAGAGGAGACCTGTAATAAGATACAATACAATAAATTATCTTCATAATATTTTCATGATCTAGCTGAGGCGGGCATTCCCATGCTCAGCTTTATAAATTCATTTTCATGTACATAGGACATACAACCATCTGAGTGTAGACTGATGATTCTGATAGAGCCATCATCCTTTCGGTAGGAGGATTATCTGTGCTGCAATGTTGTACATTTAATGTCTTTGAATATATATCACATCCCGGATGGATGAAACTAGATCCGGGGTCTTCAATCTTGTCTGATCTTCACTCGAAGTACAAGTCGATCCATGCGAGAAATGTTTTGAAGTCAAACATGGAAAGACATCGCTTGATTACCAGTCAATGATGTAAACTGTTAACAAGCACGAGAGGAATCACCGATAATGATAATGACCCTCAAGGTAATGCATTACAATTCATGTGGTGTGAATAAAGGACTTGGCGTCGAACACCACGCAAAATCTTTCGGTCGAAGGCCATTGATGTAAACCTGTCGCCAGAAGTGAGAAACTTTCCATTGAGGCATGCAAGCTTCAAAGTATTGAATGGGGTGTTCCTAGATCAACTTCTTGGATAATGAGCTGATGTGGACAAGAAGTGATCCGTTAGAGGAGGGCCTTAATGAATCCCACATCAATGACACAGAACGGAGAAAATGATTTTGATGGAGGTGAAAACGATCTGGTGATATAAGGTTCAGGGTGGCGGTTATGAAAGAATGGAGTATAATGTATGGTAGTGGGTGAGACATAGGTGACTTCTTTGGATGACTTCTCTTGAACATATCGGCGACACTGATGTGATGGATTGGTAGCATTAACCCCAAATGTGGATGGTACGGCGTAACCATGGTGATGTGACCGGTGAATGAAACAACCCAACCCGACTCAGACACGAAGTGGAAGTGTCATGTTCAAGAGCGACTTGCTACCAACAAAGTTTCTTTGAGTTTTCTTCCCAATTTCTCCCCAGTCATTGTTGACCAGGACCTCTTTATTTTTTTCAAGCTTGAGGAGGATAAAATATGCTTGTTCTATAATTTTCCCTTCGGGCAAACCCATCGCTATGTTTTAACGAGCCTAGCGATAGTGAAACTCGTTCACTTCTAAAGACAAGTTTGTCGCTATTAATCCTTTTAACGAGTTTAAAAACAAAGATAACTCGGTCGTTTTCAATTTTAGAGATTCTGAAAAGGAATGTAAAGGTAAGTCCAAAATTCATTTTTCGTCATCTAATCCCTTAAGTCTGAAAAAGTATAAAACAATACAGAAGGGATGAATTTTCAATAGTTTTAACAAGCCGAACAAAACAAGCACTCGATCTTTTTGTGTAATAATCCCTCAAGTCCAAAAAGATTAAAATCTAGAGGAGGGATAACACTTCCTGTCCCTTTAATGAGCTGGAGAGGCCAATGGCTCGGAAATATTTTCATATTTTACGAGTCAGTTGAAAAGAGCTTAAAGGAGACTCGTCTTTTGAGGAATGAGTGATAAAACGGGTAGCAGCTGATTCCAGGTAAGGTTTGGAATTTTCCAATCACGGCAGTGTCACAAGGATGGCTAGTGAAATCCCTCTTCGCAGCTATTCCTCAAAATGGGTAAACAATCAAATGGAGGTGAATAATCGACCAATGAAAAGTGGAGGTGACGGTGCAAACACGACCAAGGCTTTAATGGCTGGAGTACTACATTCACGATGGTTATTTACCGGGGAATAGTTCATTTTTTAATGAGCTTAAACGCGGGTGGAAACATTTGCTCATGTCTTATGTTTATTTTTTAATGAGCTTGAACTATGTGCTAAAATTGCTCGATTAATCCAGCCTTGTGATAAGAATGTCTCATATAACAACGGCAACTTTTAGAGTTTTTCCCCACATCCTTTCTTTATGCAAGTTAGGAAACGACCAATCCAAAAAACAGATAAATGATCGCTCTTTGTTTGCACTCCGAAAGGTTTGCATGCCCCCAGGTATAAAACAGAGTTTCAAGGTTACCATTTCTTTAGTCCGTTAAAACATTTGTTTTACCGAGAGAGGCCTACCTCTTACAGGTTACCCAAAGATTTCTCTATTCACAGCGCAAACAAAACACTTTTTCAGCGATGTCTATCGAAACAAACAAAGGTAAGCGGCGATGCCCGCCATCTCACATAACTTTGACAAGAGAATCTTGTTCCAGAATAACCCCCTCTTCCAATCACAGTCGGGAGTATAGACTAGTCATATTCTCTCGTGCAAACCTACCATATACCCGAAGTTTTCCTGCCGAAGCAGACCAGGGTGCATGCCCCCTGGGTTTCAGTCATGTCCCCCCAAATCACTCGCGCTCATCGGGTGGACGGACTGGATATTGAGACATTTCTTGCGTGAAAAGACCATTTAGGGATGGTATATGACTATTTGCTCTGTATGATCCGTGAAATGAAAGCTGGTCCATGAGCTTGACCACTCTTCCTTCGTGCGGAAAACACATTACTCTAAAGAGTGAGGAGACAATTGCTCCCATGCAATAAATATAGTCTCGTCCAAGGAGTAGATTGTAATCCAGGGATCCTTGAACTACCATTACGTTCATGTGAACTATTTTCCCTCTCAATGTTATGGGCACATCAGGAAGGATCCCTAACGGTCGACTGGTTCCTTTATCAAAGCCTGTCAGATTTCTCATCTCAGGCAAAAGCGATGGTGAACTAAGTGATTTCCAACCAGTTGAGGAAAGGATACTCACAGAAGCTCCCTCATCTATGATTGTACTAGCCATCACCATTTTATATATTTGAACAATAATTCGGAATGGTACACTAGCTGGTAAACGGGGTCTGCCTAGTTGATTCCAGTCGAAGGAGACAACTAGGTTGCTTGGAGGTGGGGCCGAATAGATGGTCGGGTACGACTCTGACGAACTTCCTTCCTGCACTAAAGGAATGGGTAAATTGTCCCCATGTTCGTTGGAGTCTGTGCTTATGAAAAGAATTTGGACGGTGTCATCCTTGTTCTCTTCAGTGATTGTATCATCCGAAGATGGAACCTCTGAAGGCAAGACCGGGTCAACTGCTGCCTCGACCTTCTGACTTCGTCTGGTATGGATTCAGATGGTTCATCTTCAATGAGAGATGCTTCAGCCGACCACTTGAGCAGGTCAGCTGGATTTTTAACTAGTGATAGACTCAGCAAGAGTTTTTTATATCTAGGAGGAAGTCGTAACGGTGAAACCGGACGATCATCCAAAACTCTTTTAGCTTCATCTAAGAAGGGAAAACGATGGACGGCATGATCGCCTTCACACAGTTTACAAGGAAATCTATATTTTCCTTTTTGTCCTGGGGCTTCACTTTCACTAGTTGATGGTGTGTTTTCAACATGATCATTAGAGGTTGACGACACCGGGTTGTGCAAACGAGGAGACCAGTCCCTTAAGATCCGAGGGATGCAAGGACAATCTCTGTGAAAGTGGTCTCCTTTGCAAATGATACATGGCGATTTAGGCCTGGTCAGTGTAGTGTGTGGATTTTCGTTAGACGACACTCGTTTGCCCCCATTCGCTTTCGGCTCCTTCTTCTTCTTCTCTTTCTTCTTCTTTTCCTTCTTCTCCTTAGGAACTTGACTTTTGGCTTTACCAACCCCATCAAGCGAAGAGGAAGGAGGAGAGGAAGAATTAGAGGAAGTAGAAGGTTGGTGGGTAACTTTGGACTCGTCTAATTTCTTATTCGATTGTTCAGGAATAGTGGTGTTCTGAATGACAGAGGTTGAGAAGAGCCATACAGGGAAACCAATTCTCAGTCCTGGAAGCGACAATGTGGCCATATGGGGTGCACCAACATCTCCCCAAGAGGAGAAGGGACTAGGATGTCCTCCAAGGGGAATTCCTTGGTTGGTGGACTCCATTTTCTCAACCCAAGATCAACATAGGAAAGCGGTAATGAATATTCCGTTTAAAATCAATTTTTAGACACTTTGACACAACTTGTTTTTCCAGTTTCTAAGAGTCGAGAAAAAACAAAAGATGACTCTAGTCTCCTTTGATTTTTAATGAGGCTGAAGTGACAAGTGCTCAGATGGAACTTTTCCGTTAAGGAGTCTGAAAAGGAACGAAAGGGACTGCTTTGGAGATCTAGGTAGAGGGAGTACCAAACCAATCGCAAAACTGCAGAATACTTTTTACAGTACGGCAGTCAATCTCCCCGAATGTTGTGTTCAGTGCATTGCGATCGATAGGGCGGAAGACACGGCTTCCTATGGATAAAGGATTTAAGCCTATAGGGGTCTCCCAAAATATACTCAGTGGTACGTGGGAGCACAAGTCCGTACTGGCACTTATCGTCTCAAAGTGGAGGAATCACCCAACCATCAGTGAGGACAACAGTTACCAGGCTTTACGACGCCGGAATACGTCTCTAGCCTAGACCTCTAAATGTTGTGCATTAAGTTCCAAAGCGTTGTTAGATTCATTGAATTTATTTTAAGTTGATCTTGTTTATGAAGTTTGCCTTTCGGGTTCACCACGAGATGTAGATGTAATTCCTAAAATTCAATCTAAAGATGATAAACAAACTTTTTATCTCTTTTGTGCAATGAAAATCCTAGCTACTCGAGAAAAGAAAGACATAATCTTTTCACAAAGAGCAAAGAGCACACTGTAAATGCACTTTCTTAAATCAAGCCAAACAAACTGTCTATATGCAAATGCACATGCATGTATTTTTTTCGGCTTTCTTAGTATTGATGCTAAAAAGAAAGTTGATGTACAAATCTGAATTTCTTTTCAAGCGACAAATATAAACAAGCTCTTTTTCGAAATCAAAAATAGAGATGATTACGACACCTTACTATTTTGAAATGAACACATGTTCTTGACACTAAAAAATTACAAATTCAGACCAAAGGCAACGGTAACAGGATAATCGACCATCAACAACAATCAAACTTTCTCCTATGATCGAAATCGACACTTGCGACAGATTCAAATCAAAGGACGACAGTACAACTATGCTACTTTTGCAAAGGAAAACTGTAAATGACTCAACAAACACATAAAAACATCTACAGTTCTTTTGTACAAAGGAGGTGGAATAACAGCAAGGAAAAGGGGTTTCAAATAGACATATACTGATCACAGGCAGGAAAATTCAGGGATAGAACTGGAAAGAATGAAGCACAGGAACCACAGCTGCACAGACCTAGTCTGAGGAGCACACCTGTAACACAGAGAATCTGAAATATAGCGCAGGTTGTCCCTTCAGGAAGTGCGCTGAAATTCAGAGTCTCAGAACAGTACCTGCAGTGGGCTAGAAACGAGACTCTGTCCGGGTTCCGGGTCACAGTTTGCAGTTCAGTCCTTGGTTTTTGGCCGAGTAAAAAGCAATCAGTAATGCAACAATCAGGGGTAGATCTAAGGAGGATCTAAGAGCTATCATAAGGGAAATCAGATAGTTTGTGAATCAGATGTTCAAATCATAAACAGATCCAGTGAATGGATTGAAGTAGCGGTTATCTACTTTGCATTTGTTATGGAAAATGCAGTTCGAATGCTACTTATAAGTTTACGAAACAAACAATAAAGAATTATAAACAAACAAACTAATTATCTCCGCAGCGGAGTCGCCATTTTGTTACAGGGAAAAGTGTCTATTTAGAACTGCTTTATCCCACTAAGGTGTGACAGCTACCTTAGAAACAAACAGAGAAAAGCTACTTTTGTATTTCCTTTATGAATTATATATAGAGAGGAATAGAAAGAACCAACCTGTGTCTTGCGCTAATCCTTTGATTCGATCCCTCTCTTCTTTGATAGTCTCCAGCTACCTGCTCACTAGCACGCCCAACTTCACAAAGTACTTGTAAGATCACAGAAGCGTAGCACTATACAAAGACATGGATCTATATTCATAAATAACTTAGGATCAGATTTAAGTTAACCATACAAATGTAACAAGCATCAATGATACAAAAGCATGGAGGAGAACTAAAATAGCTTTTATTGATAAACAAGAAAATATCCAGGAGGAGTTACAACTAGAAGTTCCGACCCATCATCAACCTCCTAGCAAAGAAGCCCCTCTTCACCTCAAACAAAGCATAGATCACCCAACAATCTAATGTTTGTCTCTAGAAACCAACAACAATTCCTTACAATATGCAAAATTCCAACCTCTAGATCTCTGGGATGAGGGATCCATATATAGATGTCTGTAAGGAGGATGCGTTAGCTCGTGATTTGATTAGTGTCTTCTCTCTGTGAGTTCTTGCTTCCACTTGGAGACTGAGGGCCTCTTACTCATCCTTGGTCGAATTCAGTGAGGCAAGTGTCATAGGAGAAGATTATGGAAGCTTCCATTTCCTCTCCACCTCGCGGAATGACACCGCCATTTGTCATTCCTCACCCATCGCACACCAGAGAAGGGAGTTTTGAAATGCAATGCACCTTCACAGTGCATTTGGGTGAGATGAAACGCACCTAGCCAGTGGAGCAGCTGCAATGATCCTATTTTGACCAATTTTGATTATTTTTTCATGGATAACTTATGGGAGAAGCTGTAATCGGTTGACCTTGTTCCTTTAGGGGTTAGAACAACACTTTTAGGGACTTAGGAGCCCTTGGTTTATGGACATTTCATGCTTGGAGTTGTAGGGCACAAAAATGTCTATAACAGATGCGTGGATGTGTATAATTGTATTAGCTAAGTGAACGCAAGTAAGAAAATCTGTTTAGGAGAAGTTAAATAAGAAATGTTCATAAGATAAGTAAGATACCTAGCTTAGTTTGGGAGATATCGTAGTTCGCTGCCCTAACAATGCGAAAGGACTTCAGCCATTGGTTAGGGTTGCGCATAAGCCAATTGTAACAGTTTGGAAAGGTACTAAAGGGTAGAGAAGAGGGATAAGAAACCTATGTGAAGGCAGGTATAGTTGCAATAAACCGATATCACAACCATATCAAGGGTGCAAAAACTTGGTTCCAACATCCCCCCATACTGCTTCGGGTGAGACTTCAGTCCGCGCTCTACATGATGATGCTGAAAGGGCCAGTAGTGTAGGAATTTGTTTGGCTAACTAATGTTGAATGTGGGTTAGGCCCACATAAGCCAACAAATGGTTCCATTGCCGGGACCAGAATCTTCATAAGAGACGTGTAATGTCGTATGATTGGAATCCAACAAAGAAAGAAATCGAAGGTTGGCTGGATAGAAGGACTCACGAGTTCGCAGCACAAGAAAATAGAAACCTGCAACTGTTAAAAGAATAGTGGCTAGACAGGTAACTGTATATGAAGATCCGCAAAATATTTTTTTCGTCCTTCCCTACTTAGCTATACGAGGTGGATCATGAAGATAGCAAATAGCCAAGGAAGGTGGAAACTTGATGGTCCTATTGTGTCGACCCCAGAGCTAGTGTGAAGGATGGAAGCATCAGAGGATAAGATTGTGTGTGTTGTCGATCATTGACTTGATCACATTATAGGAGGATTTCTTACTGAGTTCGTGGTTGACACCTCAGTCAGCTTTAACAAGGTAGAGCGACGCTTTTTCAAAGGATCGTGAGGTAAGTACGTAAAATCTTTGAATACTTAGATTAAAATGTTGTTGTGCAAAAAGAAGGTTATGTAGCTACCTTGATGTTCGGGTCTACGAGAAGCAGAAGAATTTATAGAAACAAAGGAAATAAGGGTCCAAAGCATAGCCCCTTGATTTCACCTCCACGAGGGGACGAAGAAGGGATCGCGAAGGTGTCTCCATGAAGTGCTATTTAGCTGATAAGACAAGAATATCTGTGAATTCCACCTTAGCCCACACCACCACCCGCTTCACCTCCATCACCTCCAACTTCACCCATACCACCTCTGCCTTCACCGCAATTCAGTACAGAAAACACAAGTGAAGTTGCCTTTGTTCAAAGGCTTGGGAAATGAGGACTCGAACCAATTCTGGTTCATTGTGAGGGCTGTATGGGAAGCTCAAGGTGTTACAGATGACCATATAGAAAAAGAGACACTGGTTAGTGCTCTGGAAGATCACGCGCTAACCTAGGATATTAAGTACTCTATCTATAACCCGAATGCTAGAGTAGCAGACATCCAAGTAGCACTGAATAGGGAATTTAGCAGGCCTAAATCGAAAGCATAGTTGATTGTTGGATGGATTCAAAGGTATAATGATGCTACCAGGAGATATGGCTTAGGAACTAGATGAGAGGCTGAAATGTGTGATCCATGAAGCCAACATAAATTTGACAGATGGAAAGTATCGCAAGTGGTTTTTCGCTTCGCTACTACCACACCTAAGAAGTGCATCGTCATAGCAGAAGATAACAAATTAGGAAGATGCCCTAGAGATTTCCATGAGACTACACAAGACTACGAGATCTTAATCTAGGAGTTTAGAAGATCCATGTGCAGGTGAAGAACCTATACCTTGAGATGCAAATCTTGAAGCAGGATAGGATGGTTCGGCTAGAGGTACGTGAAGAAGTATGGTGCGTAAAATGCAAGAGCCAGTGTCATGACAAAGACCACTACCCGGTCTTTACAAGTTACCTTGCAGGAGGAGGACTGATGCCTTTAAGGCCGGAAGCTCAAGCAGAGCCTAGCATGGTGCCTGCTTTGTGGTGCACTATCTGTCAAATAGCCGGAAAGCATTCCACAGATAACTACCACTTGTTACAGAAGTATGACAAACTTTGCAATAGTTATTCTACAACTTTTGTAGATCGATGGGACATGACAAGAATACTTGTAGGAGCTATGAATTGATGATGGATGGTGTTATGCTCCTATACTAATAGGTGTCATATTTCATAATTGACCTGATGAGCTCTGTAATATGTTCATACCTTTTCTTGTTGCAAAGGCTTTCCATATTGTCAAAAAATCAACAAATTTAAAAAATGTAAAGAGGGTATACCCTAAAAGAAAAATCAAAGGGTGAAAAGAATATAATGGTTAAAAAAGTGAAAGAGATGAACCCTAAACAAAAATAGACCAGGAAAGTGTGCAAGTCTAAATGTCACTACTATTTCATTTTCTCTAATAATCAATTGTGTGCAACTTGTTACTTTTGACACAATTGATGAAAAGTCAAACTGTTTAAACTTGGCTTATTCATCTTTCAATTTTAGGTTTTAGAAATAGAGAATAATATTTGGCCAAATAGTGTAATCTTGGCAAATAAGTAGATAGGTAGAGTAAATAAAAAGGAGCTCAACAGTGTAATCTGAGCCCTTGGATGTAATAAGTGCAGACATAGGTAGGCTTTCCATGTAAAAGAAAAAGAAGATTGATAAGGGTTTTCTAGTCTAAGTGCACCCAAATAAAGAAGAAAAAATGTCAGGCTAAAGTAGGTAGGGTAGGTATAGGTGTTGCAGAATGATACTTATGATGAAAAATGCTTCTAAATGTTTTGATCTTTACTTTTCTCACAAGTGCAACGAATATATTACACTTGATGTAGTTCAAGCAAGGCAAGGTTAAATAACTAACTTCCATTCACATTTTTCCCTAAATATTTCACTAATTCCCCTTAAAGTATTAAGGTCTTTGAAATTCAAAGGGGCTCAGAGCATTTCTTTTACTTTGGAAGGAACCGGAACCTCAGCCCAATGATCTAAGAGCCTAAGTACTCAAAATCATCCATCCATAATTCATTTAATTTCATAAGGTTTCCTAAGTGAAAAAACATATTTTACTTAGGAAATACATAATATCACTTGAAAACCCCCTTTTCCCGCTTTAGCCTAAGTTTTTAAGTGAATTTTTAACATTGGCTTAGCGCTTATTTTCATTCTGTTTCATATTAATTTCTAACTATTATTATATAAATCCCGAAAAATATTAACTCATTCCCCGTATTAGTAAACTATGTAAAAACCCCCACATTTTATATATATCTCGCCCCAGGTTGAATATAGCCTTAACCGTTGTTTAATCAAGGATTAACGAGTTAATATGTAGTTCGTTAAAGCCTTAATTCCCTATCACGCTATACGGGATTAATTAAACATTTGGGTTAATTAATAACCATTCCTCGACCAATGAAAATGCGTCCAATATGAATAAAACTTTGTCGGGCCCACTAAATTAGATTCCCGCCATGTCCCACGCCCGCCCACCATGCGATCAATTCACTTTCATCCGACGGCTGACGACGATATCGCGACCCCCTTGGTGATCGCACTTAACTCGCGATCACTAGGTGGTTTTCCACCGTACCTCTGCCACGTGTTGTGCCACCAGCATGCTCGCTCGCCCCTGGCCCAAAATCGCCAGGCCTCAAAAGCAGTGCGATGAAAACTGCTTACCACCTTCCGCGTAATGAAAAAACTTCCCATCACGCTTATGTCATCCATCCAATAAATTCCAAAAAGACCCACCAAACTGAATTTCGTTAAATAAACGATAAAATGTCATTTTCACTGTAGTTTTCTGTGTCTGTCTCCCATTCAAAATAACGACTGAGTCCACTGTTCCAACCTTTCAACTGCCTCCTGACCAGTAAGACTACAACAACGAGCTCTGCAGCCTTCCAACCAACCTGCCATTGTACGATTTTCCTTTTTGACACAGGTATTTATCCATTTTGCCCTGCAAACCTGCAATTTCAGTTTTCCACTGAGAATTCTACCCGAGAAAGCCAAAATTCAAGTTAAATACACTCTGTAATTACCATAAAAGACCCCAAAACTACTGTTTAGTCCATTTTTTCCACAGAAATCCCTAATTCCAGTTTCAATACACAAGAAGCAAACATGGAAACTCCCATAGCCCTGAATGTCACGCCCATGAACGCACCCCATAAAGACTTAGATTATCTACCCTTGGCCGAAAAGATTTCCAAATAAAAGATTTATCTGGTGACAGGAACCATCTTCAGGCCTTCTGCCAAGTCAGGGATAGCTATCTAAGCAAGTCTGACATTTTTGGATTATGGGAATCTAACCTTCCCATGTATTTTCTTCCCCCAGTCCATGTTTTCCCAGACATCATTCATCAATGTTGTGCCAACTATGACCCTGTCCATAGAGCAGTTATGTCGCCATTCAAAATTGTTCTTTTTCCCATAACTGCTAAGTCCATTAATGAAATGATACAGTTCAACTCCACTCAATCCCTTACTCCTCTTTCTATGGGGTATCTACTTGAAAAAGCTTCTCAATTTCCCAAGTCAGAGATAACCCACATTGCTCATATGTTCATGAAACCAAAGTACCAGCCTCAACGCCCACCTCCCTATTTGTAGACCTGTTTCACTGAAACTGGAAAACTCATTGTTGACATGATATCCCTGATCATGGGATTTAAATCTAGTGAATTTGTTGATGATATCACCCTAGTTTGATTGTCAATGTTTACTCCAGGATAGCCGCCTGGTGTCAGATAAGACTATGCTACTTTCATTGCCAACAAAATCCATGATCAATTCATGAATTTGGATAGGGAAGGAGTTTTTAAATACACATCTTTTATATACCATATTTTTTTATATAATCAGCCAGACAACTTTCCTTTCCCCATCAGGAAATTGCACTCAAAGGGAAATCGAAGGTCTGTGATCTTTGGAGTTCAGTCTTCCATAATACATATGAGTCCGCTTACACTTATAATGCGTTCATTGACCTATTTGTACATCTAGCATCCACTCTATTGATAGGAGCTCCCCCTCCTAGCATCATTGGTGACATGAAGGAGATTCTACAGCTCTCTAAACAATACAGGATAGGTGACTGGTACCTGTACCAAAATCACACAAAAATAAGAATGTATGGGTGTGAACTTTGCCCTTTCAAGTTTCCTAAATATGTGCCCATGAGATTATTTGCACTAGAGTATTTTGGATAGATCATAAATGCAGACTTAGTCCATTTTTGTGCTACCAAGAACAAGGCTTAGTTAAGAATAAAGAACTAGCTAGACCCTTTTGTCATCAATTCTATGGATGCATGGCAAGAAGCTGAAAAGATTTCAGAAGACCACCTTAGATTGAAGAAAAGTTTTTGGTGGGTGCCATATGACCCAAATAGTTTCATATGTGACAGAAGGACAAGAAACATGCTATCACTTTATATACATGATAGGATCCCAGAAGGTGAACAGTTTGCAAATCATGATGAACGTGTAGAAGGGACCTTAATAGAAGAGATTAGTGAGCAAGAAAAGATGGAAAATGCTATGAAAGATCTTGAGAAAAACCCTTGACTTAGACTCTTTTGGACAGGTATCATTCAAGCTGCCTCAACAATCAGAAATCGGTACATTCTCTGCTGGAACTTCTCAACAGCCTTCACAGGAAACCAACATAGCAGTTACAGGAACTTCCAAAGCCAAAGAAGTAGAGACTACAGAGTATCCTACAATGACATATCATCTTGGAATGTCCAAAGAACGCAGTCAAGTACAAATTCCTCGAGCCCAAACTAAAGCAACAGAAATTCCATCATTACAAACTCCTCTAAATGAGGAAAGAAACAAAAAAAGGGAAAGAGAAACCACCACACCTATCAGTGGACCTACAGAAAAACCTGGAGCAAATAGACAAAGACTGAATCCTCTTTCAGAAGAGGAACTCATTGAAGAGACTACTGATAGCCTAAGAGGTGAAAGAGCAACCAGCCAGCAAACTCCATCACTGGGAGGAACCTCAACTAGCTCACAAAGACAGGCGCTAGAAAGACAACACAATGTATAAGTATCATCCACCAGACCACAAAGCAAACAGGCCTCAGACATTAAGAAGACATTCATAGAGATAAAGGCCAAGAATGACCCAGTAAGGCTTCAAATTTATGGTCAATATCTGAAAAGGGCCCCCACCAACTAGCAAAGATTAATTTCAGCCTATGACATTAAAGAAGGTAAAATGTTAATGAGTTAATTTAAGTTAAAGGTACAGCAACCCGAGTTGGCAACAGACTATATCAGAACAAACTTGGAGGTCTTAGCTAATGATATTCATCCAATGGACCAAATTGAACTTCATAAACAGACTGGGGAAATGGTCTATTCCTCACTGGCTCGCAAAGAAATGCTAGCCCATCAGTTACAAAATTCCTTAGACAACATAATAGCTCAATTACATTTGGAGAAAGCTTCTTCTCTGGCCAAGGATAACATAATCAAATCATTAGAAGAGATCATCATTGGATTGGGACATGATCCCAAAGATGCTAAAGGCATACAGGCTCTGATCAAGAAGAAAGAAGAGGACATTGCTGCCCTGAGGAAACAACTAAAGCGACCTCCTTCAAGGCATCCATAGACTGCAAAAGTTATACAATAGAAATCAGAAGAAGATATGATGGACCTACTCCTAAAACGTAATGAAAGATTGAATGATATAGAGCAGGCATTAGAAAAAACACTAAAGGAAAAGTAGGGAGAGTCGACCTCCAAGCCTCCTGAGGTAATCCCCATAGTCTCAACTGCAGTCCCCTCCACTTGGAACAACATTAGCTCCAAATGTCCCAGCAGCCACAGTAGAGGTAATCACAGGTACATCAAGAACAGGAACAAAACCAGGCAGCAGTACTAATATGAGCATAGAGGAAATGATAAAGGCCATGGAAGAATTGAGATTACAAGTTACGGAGTTGAAATAGGTAAAAGAGGAATTGGCTAAGGCAGAGAGAAATTATGATATCTCCAAAATAAGTGTTGTGGAAAAAACTAGGGTGATTAAAGCCTTAGAAAGTAAAGTCAAGACATTAGAACAAGCGCTCACTTTTGATAAGCCTTTGGAAGAAATCGAGAAAATCCTTTGGGCTAATATAATTCAGTCTATAAATGAAATATGGCCATCCATTCAAGTTATCTATGAACAAATTGACTTAGTAAAAACAACCCATGGAGCAATTCAGCAGACAAGTGCACAGTTAGGTAAAATTCCAGAAGAAGCCAATCGGCTTAAACATTTGTTGAATAACAAAAACAGGGAACAACTGGAAGAACTTGGCATCTCAGACAAAACAAGTACCATTTTGGAAATAAAAAGGGTTCTAACCAAAAGATCTTTGATGCAGAATTTAGAGAGAAGATGCCAATATATGCAAGTGGAAACCAATTCCTTTATAGAGAAGTTCACAGTTTTGCAAAGTAAAGGGCTACCCAGTCCTTTGATCATTAATGATAGATTAATGAAACACATATATTATGTAGATAAATTGAATAAGTATGCTGGCAATGAAGCTAGCTCATCATCAAGTGCATTAGGAGTGGAAGCACTTCCCACATGCCGAGTTCTCTATGAAAACTTAGAGAACTTATTCTACATTGAGCATGAGGTAAAGCATCTATTCACTATCCAGCCTAATTTCTTCATATATATAGAGACTGATGAAACTCTCACGAAACTTCAGAAGCAAAAATTGCCAGCGCAGAAATGGTGGGAAGACATATTAGAAATTTTGTAAATTTATCTTTGGTAAAATGTAAATTTTGGGCTATTTACCATGGTGAGATAAACAAAGATGAATGAGGGTCAAACAGGTCGAAGTGTACCAGAGAAAATAAAGAGTATCAGTCAAAAGAGGGCAGGTAGCACGAAGTTACCATACAAGACAGTAGCAAGCCAAATTCTAGGGCCTGCCTCTAGCACACTCAGCAATCAACGGAACAGCACAACATCAGTTCACCTTTATCCTATCTTTGAGACTAGTTGTCTCTATTTACTTGTAAAATATGATTAGTCATCACTAGAATATATCTCACTCTATTATGAGATATTTTGTGTAGAATATTTTGTATAAATACTCCGTCAATTGGAGTATTGAGGGTGGATTCATATACATTGCTGTAATATTGGTTTTTTGGAATAAAGTGCTGATTGGATCAAATTTTCGTATGGCTTGCTGGATAAAGAATTGAGCCAAAGGACTTTCCACAGATTTCTTGAATTAAACACCAGATCAATAAGTCCTCTATACCTTGTGTTTTAAAGTTTTTCTTGTTTCTTGTATCATCTATGTTTCATATCTGAATGATAAACAAAAATGAGCAATTCAGAATATGCTTGATTGCACTCTGTCTTCAAAAGTTATTATTCTCTATGTTTTCATTTGAAGTAGAATAAACAGTGAAATCTTGACTGCTCCTATTTTCTATTTCTTTCACTTTGACTATTACTTAAAGAATACTTAATTGCTCTTTAGTAGTAATCAATTCAATTCTCTTTTTCAAATAGGTTGAAGGATTCTTAACTGCTCTTCACCCATTTGAAACCATTCCATTTACTCTAAGTCTCTGTTTGTTCTCTGTTTGACCATCTTGCTCTGTAAAACCATCTTTTGCTAAGAAATCGAGTCTAGTTAAGCCATCTTCCTTGACTCCATTAGCCCAATGGCGTAAACTAGCCAGTCCTACCCCTGTCCTATTGAATCTCACCACACCAACTCAAACAAACTTCTAAAATTCATAACTAGCCTAATATCTTCCAAAATAAAGCTAAATCAAAAAGAGAGAGCCCTCTCTGGATGTAGATTGGCTAGAATCTATATCTAAAAGATTGGTTTGTGGTTACCTCGGCCTCCTTTCGCATTCTTACAACTTTTGGGAAAACCTGAGTCATAACATAGTGGCAACTCCACTGGGGGATCGAACAATTTGTTTGTTACTATTGTCTATTTTCTAAGCTACAGACAGAGCCTGAAGTTGGCCAGGTAGCCTTTGAAATGCTTTTTCTTTGCAATTACAGAAGTAAATGAATGTTGCTTCAGTCTATCTCTGGTCTAGCTTATAGATTAGATGTTTGGTTTCAAATTCTTGATCAGTCCATCTTTTTAAATAAGTGTTGAAGAAAATCTAAAACCCATATCTTAAACCTCTTAGAGAAATTGTTGAAGTTGTATTGTCAAACCCATTTAGAGAAAAACCTAAAAATATACCTAGAAACTTGGCTTCATAAAGGACCCGTTACACCAGATCTAACCCTGATCCAAATCCACCACCTATGTTTGAAAATCCTAATCTGATTCCTAGGATTCTTAGGAGGCAGGAGAGCCAAGACAGTTCTGCTAGTCCTCGGCCTCTATATAGATCCAGATCTTGTCCGGTGAAGTGGATTTACCTTGAGGATGAACCCTTTTATGAGTGGTTTGAAACACATTTATTTGTAAACTTTTCGAAATCTGGGTTAGCCAACACAGTTCATGATCCAGTATTTATTGAAAATTTGCAACTTGAAGTTGTTACTTCACACCTTGACAGGCATTTGCACAACTCCATTCAATCAGAGCTTACCTCTGAAGGAACACCAAACCTTTCTGTGATCACTACTGCTCCTCCAAGTCCATCATCAACACCTCAGACTTCCCAACCTCAAGCTACCCCTTCCACTCCTCCATCCACAACCCATATTCCCATTGTTATCGCAACTACACTAGTTGTTACACCTACTCCTGCAACCATGGAAAATAGATACACTCCCTTGAACTTACCTGCTAACTTGGGTGCTATGCCCCATGACTCTCAGAGTAAGATCACACCTTCTGATGGCTCTGGCACTTATACAGCTCAACAACATACTAAGAAAATTACTTATTATTTTGAAATATATGAGGCTGATGCTGATGATGTTAGAATGAGAGTATTTGTCCAAAGTTTGACTGGAGAGTTTAGAACATGGTTTAGGGCCCTCCTTGCAAACAATATCAATGACCTACAAGCTCTTTACCAAACATTCTTGAATAGATGGGAAAAGAAGAAAGATCCTCTCCACATTTTATTAGAATATGAAACCCTGAAAAGAGGCACCCAAGAAACTGTCCAAGATTATTGTACGAGGTTCAATAATGTTTACAATGTTATTCCTCAAAATTTAAGACCTCCAGATTTGGCCTTGATCAAATTCCTTGATGGATTTGATTCAGATATCGCATATCAACTTAGGGAAAGAGCTCCTCTAACCTTAGAAGAGATGCAAAGTATAGTTATCAGTGTCGAAGACAACCTAATATCTAAACGAGCTAGAGCCAGAGCTGAAAGGAGGATACCTATCAAAGAGGAACCTTCTGCTCTTGAATAGAAATTAGATGCTATTATTAAAGTAATGCATAGGCTTGGTGATAGAGTAGAAGCAATTGAGAGAAAATCCCTTGGGATGATCAACTAAGAAACACTGGGAGAAATCCAAATTTCAAGAAGAACCAAAACCATAATACTGGAAAGACTAGACCTCACCAAAACATTAGGCCCCCATTCCAGGAAAATTATGTTGAAGCCTCAACTTCTGATGAACCAGCAAAAGACACTCAAATTAACTTGATGGGACTCAATAATGACCAACAAGTTTTCTTGACCCAAGAGGATCAAGATGCTCACATGCTTAAACAATTCCATACCCAGTTAAGTGAATCATTTGACTTTAGGGAGGGATATGATACAACCATTTATGAAGTCTACAAGCAATAGAATCTGAGGAGTAGAAGAATAGATGTTCCTGAAACCAAAAAACAGAAAGATACCAAACAGTCCAACAAAGGTAAGATCAATACTACTCATGTACATATTCTTTCCAAAACAAACCCTAATCCAAATAACCCAATCATTGAAGATGTATATGATAATCAACCACATCACAGACAATCTTCCACTTCTATTCCTCCCAAAGGAAATGCAGAACAACCTCCAGAAATTGATTTGGAAACAACTTCAGCCCATAACCCCACTCCTGAAAAGGAGAAAAACACAGAAAATACAGCAGAAAAAGAGAATCCAACTGTCCGAAATACAAGAACTCAGACTGAAAAAACTTTTAATCTTGAGACTGAAGTAGGCAAATTAAAGATAGCAGTTCCATTGTCAGAATTAGCTAAACATGATGTCTACAGAGGTCAAATCAGTAGATCACTCCAAATTTTTGTAAATGAAGATTCAATAAATGTTTTCGATGATCAGCCTGAATTGATTTTTGGCCTGAGGTAAATGGAAAATCAATATATGGAGGGGTTCCTCCTTTCTATGTAAGTCTGAACATACATGATAAAATACTTCATAATTCCATGTTTGATTCCGGTGCTTCTCATAACTTAATGCCTAAATCTGTAATGGAGAAGCTAGACCTAGACATTACCAAGCCATACAAAGACTTATTTTCTTTTGATTCAAGCCAGGTCATATGTCCAGGACTGATCAAAGATTTATGTGTATCACTAGTTCAATACCCTGCTAAAACCATTTTGATGGACATAGTAGTAGCTGATATTCCACCAAAGTATCGCATGTTATTGTTTAGATCTTGGGGTGCGAAACTTCAAGGATCTCTACAATTGGACATGTCCTATGCTACTATTTCAGTATTTGGCTAGCCTAAGAAATTGTACAGAGAAACTTTAATGAAATATGTGGCAAGTAGCCAGGAGAAACCTCAAAATTTCCCAATCTAATCCATTCACTCTGATATGGATTCTTTCATTCTCTAAAATGCTGAAATTGATCCTCCAACTAAAGAAAAGTTTTAGCTGTTGAAAAAGAAGAAATTACAAACGAAAAGTCTAGTGTTAAAATTCAAGAAATTTTTGAGAACAATGATATATCAGATACTCAAGAGAAACCAGATGAAACTAAAGAAACAGATCTTCCTATTAAACAAATCCCTGAGACTCCTCATACTAACTATGAACATGAGATCCTTTGGTACTTAGAGTTTGATGGTTTAGTTAATAAATTATGCGCAAGAGCTACAGTTTGGGTGCACAATCTTGAAAATGATCATGCTGAAGGCCATGCCTATAGATTAAACTTTAGATGCACTAATAATATGGCTGAATATGAGGCTTTGTTGCTAGGACTTAAATAGGTCAAAATTTTAGGGGCAATAAGGGTATCAGTCCTGGGAGATTCTGATTTAATCATTCAACAGATAAAAGGGAATTTTATCACAAATGATACCGGATTAAGATTGTACAGAGGAAGAGTGATTGAGATTCTCAATACATTTCTAGAAACTCAGCTTGCCAAAATTCCAAGAAAACATAATTTGCACGCTCATAGCTTGGCAATGTTTACCATCACTTGTAAATTACTGTTTGAACCCAACCATTAGTTCACAGCTGAGATTAGACACAGGCCAGCCATACCTGACAATGTAAAGAACTAGCAATTGTTTGACAATGATATTCAGACTAACAATTTCTTAACTCTAGAGGAAGAATTTTCCAGCACTAATATAGATGTAGATAATGTTAGTGAATTTGATCAGACAAATCAAATAGAAAAAAAAATTCAGTAGAAAGTGCAACTCAAATGCTTCACCCAACAAAATTTACCAATAAAGAAATGCAGGATCTTAAAGAAATGGATATTGATGAAATTATTGAAGGAGAATCTGAAGTTATTAATTTGAAAGACAATCAGTTGCCTAAAGGATTAACTCCTTTATAAGATCTCTTTGATTTTAATGATATTCCAAAGAAACCCAAGATGGAACCCCTAAAAGTTGACATTGAAGACTATAACTTTGGAACTAAAAATAATCCTAAAATGATAAAATCATACAAATCTTTGCCCCCTGAACAAAAACTCAAATATGTTGAATTAATGAGAGAATTTCAAGATGTTTTTCCCTGGAGCTATGAAGACCTAAAATCTTATGATACCTCCATGATTCAACATACAATCCCTTTGAAAGAAAATAAAAAACCATTCTAACAAAAGCTTAGAAGAATTAACCCTGTATTGCTTCCCTTAATTGAAAAGGAAATCAAACGAATGTATGAAGCAAGGATAATTGCTCCTATTAGGTTTTCGGAGTGGGTGTCTAATTTAGTACCTACTAGGAAAAAAAATGGAGAAATCAGATTATGTGTTGATTTAAGGAATGTAAATATGGTTTCTTTGAAGGACAATTACCCTTTACCTAAGATGGATCACATTTCACAAAGGGTAGTAGGTGCCTCTAGGATTTCACTTTTGGATGGATTCTAAGGCTATAACCAAATTTTGGTTCATACTGATGACCAGGAAAAAACTACTTTTACAACACCATGGGGAACATTCAAGTATGTAAAAATGCCATTTTGACCTAAGAATGCAGGGGCAATTTTTCAACGAGCAATGGAAATAGCTTTTGCAAAAGAGATTCATGATTTCTTGGTTATATATCTAGATGACCTCAGTGTTTTTTCCAAATCAGATCAACAACATTTAGATCATCTAAAACAAGTGTTTGGTCTAGAAGAAGGAAAACTCTTGGGCCATATCGTCTCCAAAGATGGCATTAGAATTGATCCTGCTAGAGTAGAAGCCATTTTGCAAATACCCCACCCCAGAAATGTCAAAGAGCTTCAAGCTTTCCTAGGAAAGATTAAATTTTTAAGAAGGTTTATATCTAACTTAGCTGAATTAATTAGATTGCTTAATGATATGTTGAAAAATGATGCAAAGTTAAATGGACAGTAGAAACCAAACAAGCATTTGAAGAGATTAAAATGGCTTTGACTAGAACACCAGTCCTGACAAGTCCAAAGTTTGATAGAGACTTCATAATATTTTCATTTGCATCAGAACACACCATTGCTGTTGTTTTACTACAACAAGATGATCAAGGATGTGAGAAACCCATAGCTTTTTTTAGTAAAGGACTTAGGGATGCACCATTAAAGTACAAAATCATGGAAAAACAAGCTTATTCACTTGTGAAAGCTATTAAAGACTTTAGAGTCTACATTTTGTACTCCCATGTAATAGCCTATGTACCAAATGTTGTTGTCAAAGACATCTTGACCCAAGATGGAATTGAGGGCAAGAGAGGTAAATGAATTGCTACTATATTGGAGTATGACATTGAAATAAAACCCACAAAGCTTATAAAAGGACAGGGATTGGCCAAACTCATGACTGAAACAAATTGCCAAGCCCTTGATATTAATGAACTGGATAATGAATAGGAGATGTCGACTCCACAAATCAGCCAGGCCTTCTTAGATTCACAATGGTATGTTGATATAATTTTTGTATTATTAAACCTGCAAGATCCTCCAGGGTTATCCAGAACAAAGAAAAGGTTTTTAAAGATGAAAGCTTCAAAATTTTGTATTTTAGAGAATGCTCTCTTTCGGAAAAATCATGAAGGTATTCTATTAAATTTTTTAGTAAAAGAAGAATCTCACAAGGTTCTCAAAGAATTTCATGCAGGGGACTATGGTCGACACCTTTACTGGAAATCAACTGCAGACAAATCCTCAGAGCTGGATTTTACTGGCCAGCCTTGTTTGCTGATGTAAAGAAATTTGTCACTGCTTGCCACAAATTTCAAATTTTTGAAGGCAATAGGAAAATGTTACCCTTACCCCTCAGACCAATTTCCATTGAAAAGCCCTTCCAACAATGGGGTCTGGACTTCATTGGAGAAGTCCACCCTCCCTCTTCTGGCCAACATAAATGGATTCTAACTGCCACATATTATTTCACCAAATGGATAGAAGCCATTCCTTCCTGACAAGACAATGACACAGTCATTATAGGATTTTTAGAAACCAACATACTGTCTAGATTTAGCTGTCCTGAAAAGATCATCGTTGATAATGCTACTGCATTCAAATCGAAGAAAATGATAAGTTTCTGTAACAAATACCATATCACTCTAGGCCATTCCACAGCCTATTATCCTCAAGGTAATGGTCTAGCAGAGTCTTCCAATAAAATCCTAATTAACATCATTAAAAGTTATTGAAAGAGAACAAGAAGAATTGGCACAGGAAGCTTACTAATGCACTATGGGCAGATAGACTCACTACAAAGAAATCTATTGGAACTAGTCCTTATGAACTATTTTATGGTATGGAGGCTATATTTCCTTCATCTCTAAGAGTTCCAGTAATGAAACTACTTTAGGAAGCTCAAGTGGAGCCCAATGATATCCAGAGGAGAATTAACCAAACCATCCATTTGCAGCAGACCAAAGAGGAAGTATATCAAAGATCCCAAGTAGTACAAGAGAAACTTAAGAAAATTTTTGATAAGAGAACCAAGGTAGAAGATTTCTACCTTGGAGAC
This sequence comes from Pinus tabuliformis, assembly GCA_031772625.1. Lineage (NCBI taxonomy): Eukaryota > Viridiplantae > Streptophyta > Pinopsida > Pinales > Pinaceae > Pinus > Pinus tabuliformis. Next base: position 197,730,559 of record CM062817.1, on the reverse strand, counting down.
AAAGTTTTAAGATGGGATTCCAGGAGAGAATACAAAGGAAAACATGGGAAGTTTGACTTCCTATGGAAGGGACCTTTTATTATATAGGCCTTACAAGGGAACAATACTTACTTTCTGAAGAACCTAGATGGTACAGAAACAGAAGAAGGGTCAGTTAATGGTCGGATGTTGAAACACCACTTTAATCCAACTTTTTGTTGTATTCTTACATTAACATGTACATACTATATCCTTGGTAATGTCACCGTTTGGATTGGATAGTAATGTGCTGGAGTTGAAGCCCGAACAGAAGGCCCTAAGCTTCACAAGTGTTACTATCATACATCTAATAAAGAAACCAGCAGAAGGAGGTTTTAGAGAACATTCAAACTCATTCAAAAGGCCATCTGACCTGTTGTTCCTGACTTTTCACCAGGAAAATCCATCCGCAAGTGGAGCCAGTTTTATGCTCCTATACTAATAGGTGTCAAATTTCATGATTGACTTGATCAACTCTGTAATATGTTCATACCTTTTCTTGTTGCAAAGGTTTTCCATATTGTCAAAAAATCAAAAAATTTAAAAAAATGTAAAGAGGGTATACCCTAAAAGAAAAATCAAAGGATGAAAAGAATATAATGGTAAAAAAAGTGAAATAAATGAACCCTAAACAAAAATAGACCAGGAAAGTGTGCAAGTTTAAATGCCACTACTATTTAATTTTCTGTAATAAGCAATTGCGTGCAACTTGTAACTTTTGCCACAATTGATGAAAATTCAAATTGTTTAAATTTGGCTTATTCATCTTTCAATTTCATGTTTTAGAAATAAAGAATAATATCTGGCCAAATAGTGTAATCTTGGGAGATAAGTAGATAGGTAGAGTAAATAAAAAGGAGCTCAATAGTGTAATCTGAGCCCTTGGATGTAATAAGTGTAGACTTAGGTAGGCATGCCATGTAAAAGAAAAAGAAGATTGATAAGGGTTTGCCAGTCTAAGTGCACCCAAATAAAGAAGAAAAATGACAAGCTAAAGTAGGTAGGGTAGGTAGAGGTGGTGGAGAATGATACTTATGATGAAAAATGCTTCTAAACGTGTTGATCTTTACTTTTATCAAAATTGCAAGGCATACATTACACTTGATGCAGTTCAAGCAAGGCAAGGTTAAATAACTAACTTTCATTCACATTTTTCCCTAAAGATTTCACTAATTCCCCTTAAAGTATTAAGGTCTTTGAAAGTCAAAGGGGCTCAGAGCATTTCTCTGACTTCTAGAGGGATCGAACCCTCGGCCCAATGATATAAAAGCCTAAGTACTCAAAATCATCCATCCATCATTCATTTCGTTTCATAAAGTTACCTAAGTGAAAAAACCTATTTTACTTAGGAAATACATAATATCACTTGAAAACCCCCTTTTCCCACTTTAGCTTAAGTTTTTATGTGAATTTTTAACATTGGCTTAGCGCTTATTTTCATTTTGTTTCATATTAATTTCTAACTATTATTATATAAATCCCGAAAAATATTAACCCATTCCCCGTATTAGTTAACTATGTAAAAACCCCCACATTTTATATATATCTCGCCCCAGGTTGAATACAACCTTAATCGTCATTTAATGTAGGATTAATGAGTTAATCTGTAGTTCATTAAAGCCTTAATTCCCCACCACGCTATAGGGGATTAATTAACCATTTGGGTTAATTAATAACCATTCCCCGACTAATCAAAACGCCCCTGATACGATTAAAACTTTGTCAGGCCCACTGCATTAAATCACTACCATGTCCCATGCCCATCCACCATTCGATCAATTCACTTTTGTCCAATGGTTGACGGTAATATCGCGACCCCCCTGGTGACCGCACTTTAACTCGCGATCACCAGGCGGTTTTCCACCGTACGTCCGCCACGCATCACGGTGCCAGCATGCTCGCTCACCCCTGGCCCAAAATCGCCAGGCCTCAAAAGTGGTGCCATGCAAACTGCTTACCACCTTCCGCGTAATGACAAAACATCCCATCACGCTTATGTCATCCATCCAATAAATGCCAAAAAGACCGCCAAACTAAATTTCGTTAAATAAACGATAAAATGTCATTTTCACTGTAGTTTTCTGTGTCTAGCTCCCATGTAAAATAACGATCGAGTCCACTGTTTCAGCCTTTCAACCACCACCTGACTAGCAAGACTACAACAACGAGCTCCGCAACCTACCATTGTACAGTTTTCCTTTTTAACACAGGTATTTATCCATTTTTTCCTACAAACCTGCAATTTCAGTTTTCCACTAAGAATTCTACCTGAGAAAGCCAAAATTCAAGTTAAAGACAGTCTATAATTACCATAAATACCCCAAAACTGTTGTTTAGTCCATTATTTCCACAGAAAGCTCGAATTCTAGTTTGAATACACAAGAACCAAATATGGAAACGCCCATAGCCCTGAATGTTGCACCCATGAACGCACCCCATTAAGACTTAGATTATCTACCCTTGTCTGACAAAGACTTTCAAATAAAAGATTTATCTGGTGACAGGAACCATCTTCAGGCCTTCTGCCAAGTCAAGGATAGCTATCTAAACAAATTTGACATTTTTGGATTAAGGTAATCTAACCTTCCCATGTATTTCCTTCCCTCATTCCATGTTTTCCCAGACATCATTCATCAATGTTGTGCAAACTATGACCCTGTCCATAGAGGAGTTATGTCCCCATTCCAAATTGTTCTTTTTCCCATAACTGTTATGTCCATAAATGAAATGATACAGTTCAACTCCACTCAGCCCCTTGCTCCTCTTTCTATGGGGTATCTACTTGAAAAAGCTTTTCAATTTCCCAAGTCAGAGATAACCCGCATTTCTCAGATGTTCATGAAACCAAAGTACCAACCGCAAGGCCCACCTCCCTATTTGCAAACCTATTTCACTGAAACTAGAAAACTCATTGTTGACATGATATACCTGATCATGGGATTTAAATCCAGTGAATTTGTTGATGATATCACCCTAGTTCTATTGTCAATGTTTACTCCAGGACAACCCCCTGCTGTCATATATTACTATGCTACCTTCATTGCCAACAAAATCCATGATCAATTCATGAATTTGGATAGGGAAGGAGTTTTCAAATACACATCTTTTATATACCATCTTTTGTTATATCATCAGCGAGACAACTTTCCTTTCCCCATCAGGAAATTGGACTCAAAGGAAAATTGAAGGTCTGTGATCTTTTGGAGTTCAGTCTTCCATAATACCTATGAGTCCCCTTACACTTATAATGAGTTCATTGGCCTATTTGTACATCCAACATCCACTCCGTTGATAGGAGCTCCCCCTCCTAGGATCATTGGTGACATGAAGAAGATTCTACAGCTCTCTAAATAGTACAGGATAGGTGACTGGCACCTGTACCAAAATCATCCAGAAATCAGAATGTATGGGTGTGAACTTTGCCCTTTCAAGTTGCCTAAATATGTGCTCATGAAATTATTTTCACTAGAGTATTTTAGACAGATCATAAATGCAGACTTAGTCCATTTTTGTGCTGCTAAGAAGAAGGCTCAGTTAAGAATAATGAACCAACTAGGCCCTTGTGTCATCAATTCTAGGGATGCATGGAAAAAAGCTGAAAAGATTTTAGAAGACTACCTTAGATTAAAGAAGAGTTTTTGGTGGGTTCCATATGACCCAAATAGTTTCATATGTGACAGAAGGACAAGCAACACGCTATTAGTTTATATACATCATAAGATCCCAAAAATTGAGCAGTTTGCAAATCAGGATGAATGGGTACAAGGGACCTTAATAGAAGATATTAGTGAGTAGGAAATGGTGTATTCCACACTGGATGATAAAGCAATGCCAGCCCATCAATTACAAAATTCCTTAGACAACACAACAACTCAATTACATTTGGAAAGGCCTCTTCTCTGGCCAAGGATAACAGAATCAAATCCTTAGAAGAGATCATCATTGGATTGGGACATGATCCCAAAGAAGCTAAAGGCATACAGGCTCTGATCAAGAATAAAGAATAGGACATTGTTGCCCTGAGGAAACAGCTGAAGCTACCTCCTTCAAGGAATCCATAGACTGCAGAAGTTATACAACAGAAATCAGAAGAAGATATGATGGACGTGCTCCTGAAACTTAATGAAAGATTGAATGATATAGAGTATGCAGTAGAAAAAACATTGAAGGAAAAGCAGGGAGAGTTGACCTCCCAGCCTCTCGAGGTAATCCCGATAGTCTCAACTGCAGTCCCCTCAACACTTGGAACAACATTATCTCCAAATGTCCCAGTATCCACAGTAGAGGTAATCACAGGCACATCAACAACTGGAACAACACCAGGTAGTAGAACTAATATCAGCACAGAAGAATTGATAAAGGCCATGGAAGAATTGAGATTACAAGTTACAGAGTTGAAACAGGTAAAAGAGCAATTGGCTAAGGCAGAGAGAAATTACGATATCTCCAAAAAAGTGTTGTGGAAAAAACTAGGGAGATTAAAGCCTTAGAAAGTAAAATCGAAACATTAGAACAAGAGCTCACTTTTGATAAGCCTTTGGTAGAAATCAAGAAAATCCTTTGGGCTAATACAGTTCAGTCTATAAATGAAATATGGCCATCTAATCAAGTGATCTATGAACTGATCAACTTAGTAAAAATAGCCCATAGAGCAATTCAGTAGACAAGAGCACAATTAGGTGTTGAGCCTCAAACCTGCACTTCTTTACACATCCTCTTAGCCTCCTTTTCCTATTCATTTCCTTCTTTTGCCACTCATTCCCTCCATCAAATTTCTCAAATCATTGTATTTAGGACTTTTTACATGGTTTTCTAATTATGATAATGACTGTTGTTGGTTTAGAATTTTGGTTCAAAGTGCTTCGTTTCCGCAGCTCACACAGGGTTTCTGCAGCTGATCCCAGTTTCCGCAGCCAACCCCGGATTCCGCAGGTGTTTTATTAAATGATATGTTCCAGGTGTCCTCCAGGAAGAAGAGCCACATGGGAAAGTTCGTGGAACTAGGGACATGGTGTGTGTCCTTCCAGCTCACCCAAACCGGTCATAAAAACCCGTGGTCAACAAGGAGGCAAATACGGTCAACAGAAGTCATTGGCGGTGGCATGGCTCTGCGTGTTCTGTTTTAGAGCACGTGAAGAACAAGTTGCATCTTCCTCAGCCACGAAGACAGTGGGAAACATGAATCCAACAGCAGATTGAATTCCCACAACGACCGTTGCCTAAATTCGAGGACGCAACAAGATTACGTGTTTTTACACAGCTACTTGAATAGCTTAGTTTTCGTTAAGTTAGTTTGCTTTCCTATGTTATAAATAAAGCGTCTTTGAACACTGTGTAGTTAGTCGTTGATATGTAATTTTGAACTCCCCATTGTACTTTATATTTTGATGCATAATATATGAGAAGATTGTTTTACATTTGAGCGTGTAACTGATCATTGAGCCGGCTGAAGTAGGCAGAGGGACCCTGTTTGCTGAAGGCCTGTATAGTACTCTTTAATTTCCTGCATTTCTTTTTCTCATTTTATGTATAATAGTTGTACAGATGCCTTTGATTGCTGTGTTTTGATCATGTATAATAGCTGTATATAAACTTTGAATTCTGCTGATTTACATTTCTGCACTTTTACATAACTGATCAGTGTGTTATGCAGGTTTCTTAGGCGTGCCCGGGACAGTTTCTTTCTTTTCTTTTTCACAACTAGTGACATTCGTGATCATCTTGTCTATGTTGCTGACCTTCATTGTTTTGCAGCTTTAATTTCCTTACTTTCATTTCTTTGATTTGCATATTTGCTTTTTGTTTTTAGATATCAAGTTGTTCATCTATTGATGGTTCTTTCTCCATAATCTAATATCTTTATTGAGGACCAAAATATCACTTAGCACAACTTGGTTTAGTTTCTCAAGAACTCATAATTGCTTGACTTATTTTTAACTGTTTCTCACATGATATATTCAGTTAAAAGACAAGAGGTTAAGAAGAAGTTAAAGTATTTGTGACTAGTCTTTCTTTTATGCAGTTTTACTTCAGTTTCACATTGCTTGAACATTTCATGATATCTCTTCGTAGAGAAGATTGAATTGAAGGGTTGAAATAGTGTGAGATAGTTATTTTTACTTTTAGTTAGATTTAACATAGATTTCATTTTCATTTTCTTGCAGCAGCAAAGATACTGGGCCGATGTCATTAGTCTTTTATTTTATGCCTTCATTTTCCTTTAAGAGTTGATTTTATTTCAGTTGTTGTTCAAGCTTTCTTGTAGAATACTTTTAAGTTTTGAGAAATCATTTAGAGCTCATCAAAATCACACACATTTCACTTGCTTTATTTCATTTCCATCACATCACAGTAGGAAAGATACATTTGAAAACAAACTTAAAAAGTTAAAAACGACAAAAGATTAAGAAACAGTTACCTAAGTACATATAGTACACCTCACTTCATCAGCTTACGAACCCCAGGTTGACATTTAAAAGTTTCATTTTAGACATCACTAAATTGACCAAACCTTTTGGCGCCGTTGTTGGGGAAGTGAAAATTAGGTAGCCAATTCTTAAAAAAAAAAACAAGAAAATTTCAAGGAAGGAAAATTAATAACCTCTCAAAGTATGCTCTCCTCTTGCACCTAGAGTGATCTGGAGGATCAAAAAAGAGAAAGTTATTGGTTTAATATTTTCTTGAGTATTCTCTCTTCTTGCACCTAGAGTGACCTGGAAGATCAGAAAGAGAATTATTACCCTGACTTGAAGGAAAATAAAAAATGACATGCATAGAGCAAGAGATTCTAGGGGAAGGTTTTTAGCTAGAGCCAAGAGTTCGATTTTTACAAGTCCATCTACTCCAAGGAATAGACAAGAGACACCTCCATCATCTCCAACTTACACTCCTAGCCCTAGGATTCCTGGAATTCAAGAGGCAATAGTTGACTCTCCCACACCATCCATCGAATCTGAACAAGAAAGAGACCCTTTTCTTCCTTCCATAGGAGGACAAATTGTAATTGAAGAAGTAGAAACATCTGAAGAAGAGGGAGAAATTCCTTCTCGTTCACCCTTAGTAGAGGAACCAGAAAACTCTGAAGTCTCCAGGGGAACTATCATGACAGAGGAAGGATCAACTGTATTTGGTAGAGGTAGAGGTAGAGGACGAGGAGGAAACAATGGAGGAGGTCGAGGTAACATTGGGGGAAATAGGGATGGAGATAACTCATTCAGATTTCCTATAGTTGATGAGGATTCACGAGCCACTATGAAAAACATGTCACCATCTGTCCTCCCAAATTTCCATGGGATGAGGAATGAGGACCCTGAAACATTTCTATTTGAGTTTGAAATCGTTTGTCGAACCTATGATTTTCTGGAAGACTCTCAAAAACTCAAACTGTTTCCTTCAACATTGAAAGGAACAGCCTTGAAGTGGTTCATGGGATTACTCACTCAATCCATTAGGTCTTGGAATGATATGAAGCAAACATTTTTGGATAGGTACCTGGACTATTGTATGCCCACCAACCACAAGGATGAGGTATTCAAAATGGTGCAAAAAGAAGATGAAAATTTGGAGGATTTGCTTGAAAGATTTCAATACAATCTGAAAATAGCAAAAATGAACAACTTAGATGAGGAGACCTTGAAAGCCCTTCTGTTAAAAGCCATTAGAGATGAATGGATAGACATTTTGAACATGATGGGGAAGGGAGATATATCTCAACTTTGACTCAATGATATAGCAGAACTATGTGTCCATCTCTCAAGGGGGAAATCTAAAACTCAAAAAGGGCCTTGAGATCCTTCTTTCCTCAGAGCAAACAAATCTGCAACTGGATCAGTAAGTAGGGCTGAGATTGGCAACATGCTTGATGAATTCAAAACTGACATCTTAGGGAGTCTTAGTGAACAACTAGACACTCTTAAGATTCACAATAAGCAGAAAGCAGAAGCTAAGGCTTTGGCCATCTTTTGCCCAAAGTGTAGGAAGAAACATGCTCTAAGGGAATGTCCCTTGGATGCAAAAGTTGTAGAGACATGTGTAATTTGTTCAGAGAATCATGAGACCAAGGATTGTCCTTCAATCCCTGGGCTCAAAGATGTTTTTCAAGAAGATCCAAGTACACTCGAATCTCTCTATTTTGTTGCAAGGAGACCTTGGCAGGGGCAACAAAATCAAGGGTTTAACAATTCTATGAATTTTCAACCCCCACCAAAATTGGAATCCTTGGCAACAACCTTGGTCCCAACCTCAAAATCCTTTTCAAGCATGGTACAAGGTATGCAAAATCCTTATGGGAGATTCGCTCAATTTTACCAATATCCTCCATCTTTTCAAAATCAACAAGCTCCACAACTTCCAAATCAAAATCCACAACTATCATTGCCATTTCAACAACAACAACAACCTTCTCAACAAAATCCAAATTCTCAACTCTTGCTTCCATTCCAACAGAAGTCAAATCAACTTCCTTCTCAGCCATTGCCAAACCCCAATAATAAAAACCCTCAAAATGCTTACATGTTGGAAGGTCAACCATTTCCTACCTATATGATTGTTCCTCTAAATGAAGTACAACTCAGATCAGGTAGAGTTCTAGATAAGCCTTCTATAAATGCTCAAAAGAAAAGCATTTTTGAGGAAGAGTCTCTTGAAACTAATAAGGGTTCTGAAGCATCTCTTCAAAACCCAAACACTCAAAAAGGAAAAGAAAAAGAATTAACCCCCACAACTCCCATAGTTGAGCAACCTGCATCTCTATCCACACCTCCTTTTCCTGAAAGATTACAAATTGACAAAGGAGTGGAAAAAAAAATTTGGTTGCCTGACTATAATTTCCTAGATGAATTGAAGAATGTCTGTATCAAGATTCCCTTGTTACAAGCCATTAAGGAAATTCCTATTCTAGCAAAAATAATAAAGGAGTTGAGCCTTAAAAGACCAGGAAGGAAACCAAGAGATACTAGAAGGATCCACCTGGTAGGAAAAATTGCAGACATCATGATGGGAAAAATTACTATGCAGAAATATGTAGATCCTGGTAGTCCAATTGTCAAAACACATATCAATGGGGTAGAAATACCAAATACTTTGATTGATTTCAGGGCTGCTATTAACATTATGAGTAGGCAGACTATGGAATAGCTAAAACTTCCTAATATTCTTTTTACACCTACTTTATTGCAACTTGCAGATAGATCAATTATTAAACCAGATGGTGTATTAGAAGACATTCCAGTCTCCTTAGATTCTTGGGAGTATGCAGTGGATTTCATGATTTTAACTCCCAAGAGTAATCTAGGAGGGCATCCTCTTATTTTAGGAAGACCTTGGCTAGCCACAGCTGATGCTTTCATAAGTTGTAGGTCTGGGGATATGTATATTTCTGATGGTAATTCAACAAAGAAGTTAAATCTGTATCCTCCAGCAAAAGCAATTACAGAAATAGGAGATAATGAGTGGGTTGATGATGAAGATACTATACAACCTGTCTTTACCATTTCTTAGATTAGTGAAGATAGTCAAATTCTGAGCACATTAGAAAACTTTGAACCATCTTCAGAATATGACTCCACACAATTTCAGTTGAATTCTGACATAGAGTGTCTATCATCTAGACAAATGTCTCTTTTCTCTATGGAAGAGTTTGGTAGTTCTGCCATTGAGATCTTTCGAGGAAAAACATTAAATATCAACAGAAACTTGGAAAAATCACAACAGGGGGAGCTAACCAAAATCTTGCAAAGACATTCTACTGCATTTGCATGGGAGTATACCGATATGAAAGGTATTGATCGTAAGACTTGCATTCATCACATCTACATTGAGGAAAACAGTAGACCAATCAGACAACCTCAAAGAAGGATGAATCCAAACCTTAGGGAGATAGTGAAAGAAGAGCTCCAAAAGTTACTTAATGTAAACTTCATTTACCCTATTTCAGATAGCCGGTTGGTTTCCCCTTTGGTTATAGTACCTAAAAAGAATGGTAAATGGAGGGTTTGCATTGATTACAGAGAATTGAACAAAGAAACCTTGAAGGATCACTTTCCTTTACCCTTTATTGATCAAGTATTAGATACTCTAGCAGGTAAAAAGTATTTCTCATTTTTGGATGGTTTTAGTGGTTACAATCAAATTGTGGTAGCACCTGAAGACCAGGACAAGAACACATTTACCTGTCCATGGGGAACCTTTGCTTACCGAGTACTCCCTTTTGGATTATGTAATGCACCTGCAACATTTCAAAGGGCAGTACTAGGAATCTTTTCTGATCTAATTCATGATTGTGTAGAGGTCTATATGGATGATTCTACAGTTTATGGTAATAAATTTGAAGAGGCATTAGAAAATTTGGAAAAAGTCCTTATAAGATGCAAAGAAACAAATCTTTCATTAAGTCATGAATTTTTTTTTATGATGTTTACTGAAGGGATTGTTTTAGGACATCATATTTCAGGAGATGGAATCAAAGTTGATAGATCAAAAGTTGAAGTCATTTCCAAATTACCTATTCCAAATTGTCAAAAAGATGTTAGAAGCTTTCTTGCGTTTACTAGATATTATAGAAGAATTATTGAAAACTTCACCAAAATAGCATCTCCACTCTTCAAATTACTCATAAAAGACTGTGAATTCAAGTGGGATCCTGACTATCAATCTGCATTTGAAACTTTCAAAACTAAAATATCTGAAGCACCCATTTTGAGAGGGCCAAATTGGAAACTTCCTTTCCATATTTCTACAGATGCTTCAGATACAGCTCTAGGAGCTGTGTTGGGTCAAAAGGATTTAGTTCCTTATGCCATTTATTACACCAGTAAAAATTTGACTCCCATTGAGTTAAATTATATTGTGACTGAAAAAGAGTTCTTAGCCGTTGTGCATGCAATCAATAAGTTTAGACACTATATAACAGGCTATGAAACTTTTGTCCATACTGATCATTCTGCAATTAGATATCTCATGAAAAAACCTGTTACTAATGGCAGAGTTACAAGATGGCTTTTACTTTTACAAGAATTCAATATTACTGTGTTAGATGGACCAGGGAAACAAAATACAGTAGCTGATTTCTTGTCTAGAATCCAAAATACTAACGAAGATTCTCCCGTAGAGGATAAGTTTCCAAATGAATATCTGTTTGCAGTAACTACTAAAACGCCTTGGTATGCAAATATTGGTAACTATTTGGTTACAGGGAAGCTAATTCCACACTTATTTCCTAATGAGAAAAGGAAAATCATTCAGGAGAGCTCAAAGTATTCATGAATTTCTAATGAATTGTTCAAAACAGGGCTAGATTGTGTGATCAGAAGATGTGTTCGGGAAGATGAAATGCCTGACATCCTTAAGGCATGTCATGATGAACCATGCGGTGGACACTTTGCTGACAAGAGGACGGCCTATAAAATCCTTTCTCTAGGATATTACTAGCCTTCTCTCTTCAAAGATGCAAAGCAATATGTTAGAAGGTGTGACAGCTTCCAAAGAATTGGGAGACCAACTCTTTCAAATGAAATGCCATTACAGCCACAGGTACTCATCGAACCCTTTGAGAAATGGGCTTTAGATTTCATTGGACCTATTAATCCACCATCTAAACAAAAGAAGTATATATTGGTTTGCACTGATTATGTTACTAAATGGGTAGAAGCCAAGGCATTGCCTTCTGCCACTGAAAATTTAGTTGTTCAATTTCTTTTTGAGGATATTTTTACTCGTTTTGGTGTCCCAAGAGAAATTGTGACAGATCAGGGAAGTCAATTTACATCTAAATTGATGGAGAAGCTGATGGAGGAATACAAAATCAAGCATAGAAAATCTACTCCATACCATCCGCAAGCAAACGGTCAAGTGGAATCTATAAACAAAGTTCTTGAGAGCATCATCACCAAAACTGTTCATCTCCACAGAAGAGATTGGGCAGAAAGGCTTCCTGAAGCCTTATGGGCCTATAGAACTACATGGAGGAACACAACAGGACATTCTCCCTATGAACTTGTTTATGGGAAAGAAGTCTTGCTCCCCATTGAGTTTCAAATCAAGACCTTCAAGATGGCAGTTCAGTTGGGGATGAGTCTATCAGAAGCCAAAAAGCACAGAATAGAGTAGCTGAATGAGCTAGATGAAATGAGACAAGATGTAAATTTAAGGACCGATCTAGTTGAGCACCAAAGAACTAAGTGGCATGACCGATATATCAAAGAAAAGAAGTTTCAAAAGGGAGATTGGGTGTTACTGTTTGATTCAAAGTTTAAAGACTTCAAAGGAAAATTTCAAACTCATTGACTTGGGCGATATGAGATTGATGAAGTCTTTAGCAATGGAGCAGTTCGAATCAAGACTATTGATGAGTTTCAAACTCCTCTCATTGTGAATGGCCACCGATTGAAAATTTATCATAAGCCACTCTCAAAAGAGGACTTTGTCAAAATGTTTCAAGAAAATTCTGCAATGAGGCTAGTGGAGAAGAATTCTTCTCCTCCATCAGCGTAATCTTTGTTTCTTTCTGAATTTGAAAAAAAAAAAAATGTATATAAGCCTGAAAACCAATCTCAGATTGACAGTCTTATACAAAAAATATGGAGTGAAAATCAGGGACACCTGACACTCTATTTTCCAAAAAAAATCTCTCTCTCTTTCCATCCTTACTTCATCTTCATTTCATTTCACTTCACCTTCATCATTTTTCATCTCCATTTCACTTCATTCCATTTCATTTTTTCACTTCACTCCATTCACTCCATCTCATACCATCAATAAAAGTCCCTTTCAGGACTATTTCCATTCAGTTAGTATTTTTCTAACTAACTTTGTGCAGTTAAAGGGGAGATGTCTTAGTTTCTGCAGCCAGAAACGATTTCCGCAGCCAGCATCACTCTGTCTCTACAGCCAGCAGCACTCTGTTTCAAGGAAAAATCTCAGTCAAAGGTTAACATCATCATCACCAAAGGCAACAAAGATATGAGGTACCTGCAATATCAGAAAGCAATATTGGGTCAACAACCTTAATCAACAAATGGAAAACTTATGAAGGTATGATCAAAATCTTTTCCAAACAACAATTTAATGTCATTTTATGCATAGTTATTAAATCGTGGAAAGAGCCACTAAATGCAATGATTCGGTAAGATCATCCCACTCCTCCTCTACGATAATTCTTCATCCACCTCATACCTTTGTAACGGTCCCATAATCACTCTTAATTCAAACTCAAAATGGGACTGCGCTTTCATTTATTGGCTGTACGAGGAAGAAGTGACCTACTATACTACGTCTCTCCTCCACCATGATTTCCGCAGCCAACGCTGAGACGTGTGCATAAGCCACCCTACTCTAAAGGATTCGGTCGTTATTCCGTCCACTTATCACTCCATTTCCGCATGCGTTGAACTCATTTCTCGTGTTTGTCTTCTACTCCCTCGTACTCACACCATTTCCACTCTCATTTCCGCTGCAAACTCCACAGCTCTGTTTCAAACCCCGATTACAGTTCTGCAATACACCTTGCATTACGTTACGGCTACTCCACTTACAGCCGTAATCCACCTGTTTTTTTCCCGTGAGCATCCTCCTTGAACATCCACACACAGTCAAAGCTTCAGCTGAAGTTGAGAGCCAAAGATGGGGAAGCTGCTTAGAGTTGAACCTGAGGGTCCAAAGTATTTAGAAGGGTATCCACAGATGAAGGAAGAATTAAAGAAAGCAAAGTGGTTGAAGTTTATTCAAAAATTCAGAGGGTATAATAAGGAGGTAACGAAAGCACTTGCTCGATCCTTCAATGGACACACCGTGGAAGTAGGGGACCTGAAATTCACAATAACAGAGAACACCATAGCAATAGCAACCAGTCTACCTCAGGAGGGAGAAAGATGGTTTAAGAACAGAGGGCTCGAAGATTAGGGATGGAAAGACATGCTTAAGAACCCAAGTATGGACACTTCAATATTCACTAAAGGGATTCCTGTGCATGTAATTAAGGAAGAAAGGACTGCATTGTTATTACTTTTTCAAAAGTTTATCACATGTGAGGGCCACTTTGGCACTATGTATATGTACCATGCAAGGATTATGATGAATTTCATGGAAGGCCATGCCATCAATTTACCCTACTTTCTGTTAGCAAGCCTAAAGAAAATGAGTTCCACTGTCCAAAAGCATGTAGACCATATTGAACCCCACTTGTATCATCACGGGTTCATTAGAATTCTCATAGAAGAGCAAGTAAAGAATAACAAGGATACATGGGAATAGTTTCTAATCAGAAACCATTTCCAAGAGGTGACTGAAACTTCTAGCAGTCCCCCTAGAATCCCAAAAAGAAGTAGGAGAAGGAAAAGAGATGTTGCAGCCCAAGATCCTCCTATAATAGAAACTCAGCAAACTACTCAAGAAGAAGAGGAAGAGAGAGATAAAACCAAGAAACAGAAAAAGGATAAAGGGAAAACAATTGTTCAAGAATCATATCCATCACCTGAACCTTCAGTAGAAGAAGACTCTCAAACCTTGGCTGATACACTAGCACAACTTCAAGATGCTGCCCTCTCAAAGAAGAAACAGAAAGAAAAATAGAGTGCCCAGCAAAAGAGCACTAGTGCACAAATAAGAAGAAGCAGTAGACTTAAAGAAAAAATGAGTGTGACTAAAGAAAAACAATCACATTTCATTGATTTGGGAGAAGGTATACCTGAAAAGGCTCCAACTCAGCTTGACCTTGAGTCGAGTCCTCCACGTGTTGAGTCCACTCCTCCATGTGAAGAGAGTCCCTTTCAGCCAGAACCTCAAACAGAATTTGATTTTGAACATAGCCCAAGAAGAACACCTGAAATTGACCCTGACCAACAGGAGGTATACAATTATTTGGAGACCTTGGAGCAATCAGTTGCAGGTCCAAGCACTATATTGCCTCTTGATGAACAGGTCCAATCTTTAAAACAGGAGGTGTTTGAGCTAGAAGTCCTGAACCAACATATTAAACAAGAAAACAAAGCATTGAAAGAACAAAGCAAGGTGGAAAAATTGTCCATGACAATACCATGCTTCACTTAGGACTCTGGTAGAAGAAGAACAGAAAATTGAAGATAAAATTTAAGAAGCTGAGCAGGGCATTGATCAATTTGAAATTCAGGTGTTTAGTCAGAAAACCAAGGACAATTTTGGCAGCAAGGAGAAAGAGAATAAGGCTAGATGTTTTGGCAGAAGCATCTGAGCACATGGATTGAAAAACAATGACAAAGTTTTGGTTGCATAAGGACATGCAACACCTTCACAGTGGGGGTATGTTGAGCCTCAAACCTGCACTTCTTTACACATCCTCTCAGCCTCCTTTTCCTATTCATTTCCTTCTTTTGCCACTCATTCCCTCCATCAAATTGCTCAAATCATTGTATTTTAGGACTTTTTACATGGTTTGCTAATTATGCTAATGATTGTTGTTGGTTTAGAATTTTGGTTCAAAGTGTTGCGTTTCCGCAGCTCACACAGGGTTTTCGCAGCTGATCCCGGTTTCCGCAGCCAACCCCGGATTCCGGAGCTGTTTTATTAAATGATATGTTCCAGGTGTCCTCCGGGAAGAAGAGCCACATGGGCAAGTTCGTGGAACCAAGGACATGGTGTGTGTCCTTCCAGCTCACCCAAACCAGTCATAAAAACTCGTGGTCAACGAGGAGGCAAATACGGTCAACATAAGTCATTGGCGGTGGCACGGCTATGCGTGTTCTGTTTTAGAGCACGTGAAGAACAGGTGGCATCTTCCTCAGCCACGAAGACAGTGGGAAACATGAATCCAATAGCAGATTGAATGCCCACAACGACAGTTGCCTAAATCCGAGGACGCAGCAAGATTACGTGCTTTTACACAGCTGCTTGAATAGCTTAGTTTTCGTTAAGTTAGTTTTCTTTCCTCTGTTATAAATAAAGCGTCTTTGAACGTTGTGTAGTTAGTCGTTGATATGTAATTTTGAACTCCCCACTGTACTTTATATTTTGATGCATAATATATGAGAAGATTGTTTTACATTTGAGCGTGTAACTGATCATTGAGCCGACTGAAGTAGGCAGAGGGCCCCTATTTGCTGAAGGCCTGTATAGTACTCTTTAATTTCCTGCATTTCTTTTTCTCATTTTATGTATAATAGTTGTACAGATGCCTTTGATTGCTGTGTTTTGATCATGTATAATAGCTGTATATAAACTTTGAATTCTGCTGATTTACATTTCTGCACTTTTACATGACTGATCAGTGTGTTATGCAGGTTTCTTAGGCATGCCCGGGATAGTTTCTTTCTTTTCTTTTTCACAACTAGTGACATTCGTGATCATCTTGTCTATGTTGCTGACCTTCATTGTTTTTCAGCTTTAATTTCCTTACTGTCATTTCTTTGATTTTCATATTTACTTTTTTTTTTTAGATATCAAGTTGTTCATCTATTGATGGTTCTTTCTCCATAATTTAATATCTTTATTGAGGACCAAAATATCACTTAGCACAACTTGGTTTAGTTGCTCAAGAACTCACAATTGCTTGACTTATTTTTAACTGTTTCTCACAGGATATATTCAGTTAAAAGACAAGAGGTTAAGAAGAAGTTAAAGTATTTGTGACTAGTCTTTCTTTTATGTAGTTTTACTTCAGTTTCACATTGCTTGAACATTTCATGATATCTCTTCGTAGAGAAGATTGAATTGAAGGGTTGAAATAGTGTGAGATAGTTATTTTTACTTTTAGTTAGATTTAACATAGATTTAATTTTCATTTTCTTGTAGCAGCAGAGATACTGGGCCGATGTCATTAATCTTTTATTTGATGCCTTCATTTTCCTTTAACAGTTGATTTTATTTCAGTTGTTGTTCAAGCTTTCTTGTAGAATACTTTTAAGTTTTGAGAAATCATTTAGAGCTCATCACAATCACACACATTTCACTTGCTTTATTTCATTTCCATCACATCACAGTAGGAAAGATACATTTGAAAACAAACTTAAAAACGAGAAAAGATTAAGAAACAGTTACCTAAGTACATATAGTACACCTCACTTCATCAGCTTACGAACCCCGGGTTGACATTTAAAAGTTGCAATTTAGACATCACTAAATTGACCAAACATTTGGTAAAATGCTAGAAGAAGCCAATCATCTTATACATTTGTTGAATAACAGAAACAGGGAACAACTGGAAGAACTTGGCATCTCAGACAGAACAGATACCATTTTGGAAATCAAAAGGGTTCTAACCAAAAGAACTTTGATGCAGAATTTAGAGAGAAGAGGCCAAGATATGCGAGTGGAAATCAATTCTTTCATACAGAAGTTCACAGTTTTTCAAAGTAAAGGGCTACCAAGTCCTTTGGTCATTAATGATAGATTAATGAAACACATTGATTATGTAGATAAATTGAATAAGTATGCTGGCAATCAAGCTAGCTCATCATCAAGTGCATCAGGAGTGAAAGCACTTCCCACAGGCCGAGTTCTCTATGATAGCTTAGAGACCTTATTCTACATTGAGCATGAGGTAAAGCATCTATTCACTATCCAGACTAATTTTTTCAAATATATAGAGACTGATGAAAATCTCAGGAAACTTCAGAAGCACAAATTTCCAGAGTAGAAATGGTGGGAAGACGTATTAGAAATTTTGTAAATTTATCTTTAGTAAAATGTAAATGTTGGGCTATTTACCATGGAGAGATAAATAGAGATGAATGAGGGTCAAACAGGTCTAAGTGTATCAGAGCAGATAAAGAGTATCAGTCAAAACAGGGCAGCCAACATGAAGTTACCATACAACACAATAGCAAGCCAAATTCTAGGGCCTCCTTCCAGCACACTCAACAATAAAAGGAACAACACAACATTAGTTAACTTTTCTCCTATATTCGAGACTAGTTGTCTCTATTTACTTGTAAAATATGATTAGTCATCACTAGAATATTTCTCACTCTGTTATGAGATATTTTGTGTAGAATATTTTGTATAAATACTCCCGCAATTGGAGTATTCAGGGTGGATTCATATACATTGCTGTAATATTTATTTTTTGGAATAAAGTGATGATTGGATCAAAATTTCGAATGGCCTGCCGGATAAAGAATTGAGACAAAGGACTTTCCACAGATTTCTTGAATCAAACACCGGATCAATAATTCCTCTATACCTTGTGTTTTAAAGTTTTTCTTATTTCTTATATCATCTCTATTTCATATCTGAATGATAAAAAAAAATGAGTAATTCGGAATATGCTTGATTGCACTCTGTCTTCAAAAGTTATTATTCTCTATGTTTCCATATGAAGTAGAATAAACAGTGAAATCTTGACTGCTCCTATTTTCTATTTCTTTCATTTTGACTATTACTTAAAGAATACTTAATTGGTCTTCAGTAGTAATAAATTCAATTCTCTTTTTCAAATAGGTTGAAGGATTCTTAACTCCTCTTCGCCCATTTGAAACCATTCCATTTACTTTAAGTCTCTGTTTGTTCTCTGTTTGACCATCTTGCTCTATAAAACCATCTTTTGCTAAGAAAATGAGTCCAGTTAAGCCATCCTCCTTGACTCCATTAGCCCAATGGCCTAAACTAGCTAGTCCTACCCCTCTGCTATTGAATCTCACCACACCAACTCAAACAAACTTCTAACTTCACAACTAGCCTAATATCTTCCAAAAAAAATCTAAATAAAAAAGCGATAGCCCTCTATGGATGCAGATTGGCTAGAATCTATATCTAAATGATTGGTTTGTGGTTACTTCAGCCTCCTTTCCCATTCTTACAATTTCTGGGAAAGCCTGAGTGATAACATATGGAACTCCCACCTACAAGGTTTAGGCTGAAACATGGCCCCTTGACCAGAATGTAGGGATGACGCAGACAGGATTTCAGGGGTGTGGGAAAGGCCGAGGCAAAGGAGGACCTTGTATAGTTTGAGGAGAGTTGATTCGCTACAATTACGGAGGACCAGGACACTATGCCCACGATTGAACTAATCCAACGCGTTTTTCATGCAAGTACTGCACACTATTTGATCATGAAACATAGGATTGTCCTACGCCAGTAGGTAGAATATGTGTCAAAGGGTCGCTACAACCTCCCTCGACTCAGAACCTGTAGATGATGAGGTATGAGCCACGCAAGGAATATCCAAATATAAATATAGTGCTCTAAAGTGGAATCGGGACGGGAGATGACATGGGGAAACAACCAAAAGACAGTACCTGGGTTCGCAAAGCCCCAACCAAAGAGGCTGAGTTTGATTTGGAGCATGATTGGGAAACCTTCATGGAAGCTAAGAAGAGCTTCACTGAAGCCTCCACTTTAGGAAGCAAAGATAAGCTTGAGTCAGAGATGGACCCATATATGCACACTACTTTCCACGAAACCTGTATGAAGTTACTACATGACAGTAAGGCTATGAAAGGGTTATAGGAACGCATCAACATATATGCTAGGACTACACTAGGAGAACCACACGTAGTCCAAAAGGTTGTAAAGCATAAATCAAGGACGGGGTGTGAAATGAGACTCACCACGCAGATTGGAGAATATGAGATGGATGAAGTCATTTTGGATTTGGGATGAGATGTGAACGTTTTACTGAAACAGACATGGGAGCGAATGGGGAGATCTACACTGCAATGGTATCTAATTTACCTAAGGATGGTAAATCAACAAAAAATCATACCCATGGGGCGATTGCAAGGAGTAACCGTGGATATTGAGGGAGCGAACGAGCTGGAAGATTTTGAAGTAATAAAGATTGTTGATGTCAACAATCCCTACCCTGCACTCTTGGGAATTGACTGGGGTACTAATATGAACGGGGTAAGCAATCTAAAGAAGAGAAAGATTATATTTGAGAAGAAATAATTGCGCGTAATAATACTTCTGGATCTTGTTGAAGGATGGCGCTATACGGAACAAGTCCGTGACTATGAGACTAATGACGATCTCGACTGCATCTATACGATAAGATCACAAGACCAAGAATGGGTGAATGCCACCGCGGATGGATGGATTGCATGGGAGCACAAGAGTTCCTACGCTTGAGATTCCAATGAAGAAATAGAGTGCTGGTAGAATTGGTTACACAAAGTTACTACGTTGAATTGTACTATGATGACCTGGTCGTTACGTTGTGTGTCATGAGAATAAAGGAATCTGCCTACTTATGATGTTTTGAATGAGGTAGATACCTTCTTGGATGCATTTGAAAGGGAGGTTCTAGAAAAGCAACGCTTCCAACCCTTGGACTAGGTACTGCGCGCGACGCCCGCAAGATAGTGGGGTAGGCACAAAGGAAGCTTTGATGATTCGCGTGAATGTAGGAGAATGATGCGAGCAAGATTTGGGAAACCTAATATGTGACTTACAGACAAGTATGATGGATAAAATGATCCACGCACATGGATGCAAGCCTATGGATAAAAGCCCCAACCTGAGGAGATGCACATGTACTACACGCTGCAGTACTTGGTCAATAAGCCTGTGTTGGGGGGGCAAATTTCAAGATGGCTCTTATTCTTCCAGGAGTATGATTTTGAAGTTGTTGTGAAGCCTAGATGATTGAATGCGGCATGAGAACACCTGTCGCACATGGAGATAGGGAAGGAACGTACTAGTTTGGAGGAAGAATTACCTGATGTGCAGCTCTTTGTCGTGCACATCATAGATGGACATTTTGAATATATAATAAACTTTCTAACAACTGGAACTACGGTGGAAGGATACCCTATCCAGCAAAAGAATGAATTAGTGGTGCGCGCGACACATTTCTCTGTCATTTCTTGGCAACTTTACAAGATGGGGAATGATGAAATACTATGAAGGTATGTCCTCGAGTTTGAAAGAAACAGTGTCCTCATAGATTCTCATGGGGGCGCCACGGGAGGAGATTATGCAGGAGGAGAAACCACACAGAAGATTTTATATGCTGGGTTGTTGTGGCCAACCCTTCATTAGGATTCAAAAGCATACTATAAGGCGTGTGATGTATGCCAGCAGATAGGTAGGCCATTGCAGAGGGATGAAATGCCTTTGAATCCACAAATGTTGTTGAAACCCTTCGAAAAGTGGGCAATAGATTTTGTAAGACTTATTCAACCCTAAGGAGAGACAAGAACGAGGTACATTATCACTACAATGGAGTACTTGACTCGTTTGTTAGAAGTGTAGCTGGTGAAGGATTGCACTAGTGCAACTGATGCGAAGTTTATATTTAAACATGTACTAATGCAATTTGGGTGTCCATAGGTCTTGATGAGAGATGAGGGTATGCACTTCCTGAATAAGACAATCAACGCACTAACGGAGGAATTTCAGGTTTATAACCATAAGAGTACATCTTATCACCCACAGGCTAACAGGATAGTGCAGGCATTTATCAAAGCGCTCGAGACAACACTCACCAAGGTTTGCAATACTCAGCGAAGTGATTGGGACCTATGCATACCTACAATATTGTGGGCTTATCCGACAACATACAAGAAGTTAATGGGACAAACACCCTTTAGGATGGTATATGGGTTTGAAGCGGTGATGCATATGAAATACATCGTTCCTAGTGTGCGTATAGCAGCAATCATAGATATGGTGGAGCGTGGAGCCCTGGAAGAGAGGCACGCACAAGTGGATGAACTAGAAGAAGAGATATTTTTGGCTGGATTTCATCAGCAGGTCCAAAAGCAACGTTAAAATGTGTGGCACGATCGACATGTTAATTTTAATACCTTCAAGGTGAATGACTTGGTGTTGTTGTATGACAGTAAGTTTGATGAAGGTGAGAGCTAGAGGGAGTGCCCTAGGGTATACGCTGCCCTAGATAACACGTCCTGGATCTAAATGGAGTCATGGGAGAATAAGCTCTACATTGCTCAAAAGGCCAGAACTATCGGAAAAGTTGGAAGTGTCAGGAAAGTCAGAAAAGCTAGAAAAGCCAGAAAAGTGAGAAAATCCAGAAAAGCTAGAAAAGTTAGAACTGTCAGAAAATTTGGAAAAGCCAAAAAAGTTGGAAAAGCCAAAATTACCAGAAAAGTGGGAATTGCTGGAAAAGTTAGAAAAGTTGGAACTGCGAGAAAAGTTGGAACTGTAGGAAAAGCCAGAAAATCCAGAATTGCCAGAAAAGTTGGAACTGCTGGAAAAGGCAGAATTGTTGAAAAAGACGAAACCGTCGGAAAAGTTGGAAAAGCCGAAAAGCTGGAAAAGCTAAAACTACAAAAAATGTCACATAATGTAATACATTGATGGGTACAGTCATGATTAATGAAGCATGATGAGATGCAACATAGTGATGATGGGTACAACATGGTGTAGCGTGGTGAGGTGCAACATGATGACGAAATGCAACACAACGATAGGTGAAGGAATCACCTTGGAGAATTAGTTGAAGTAGCACGTCTTCAACTGATCTCATGTATCATCTTCTTAGAGAAGATCTATACTCTTATCTAGATAAGTCAAAGTGTTGACTTCTATTGTAAATGTACTATTTCTCTTGTTTCTCTGCTGAACTTTGAAGAACATAAAAGAAGAATTGATCAAGGGTTTCCCCAGATTGTGGGGTTTGTCCCTGGCTCGCGCCACATATTGTGTCCTCTTGTCTTGGATTTTTTTATGCGACTTATATTTATGTTCTATCTGAAGTTTACTTTAATGTTGATGTGATTGCTAATGTGGAAAAGATATTGAGCTAACTGTGAAAATTTAAATAAATTTCTTTAGCATAGAACATACCTAAAATTAACATGGTATCACAGTTGAGGTGAAGACAATGCCCAAGAAAGAGTGAAAGAGCAATCACCGAAGAGAGTTGGGAAAGGACAAAAGGATTAGTGTATTCCTCATCCCTCTTAAAATTCACGAAGAGTGAAGTCGAAGCAAAGAATATTATCAGAATGGCACAGTGGAAGTTTTTGATGGCCTACCTAAAGATCACTTCATTGGGAAGTTCGGATCTAAGGGTGGAAGGAAAGGTGGATGCCTTAGTTGCAATAAGTTCGACCATTATGTGAAGGAGTGTCTAAATGGCAGAGACACATCTCTTGATGAAGATAACAATCATTCCAAGGACATGTTCAAAGGAATGATAGGTAATGCAGGACATTAAGGAAATGGTTGACTCTTCAAAGAAAGCAAGGACCCCAGGTATGAAGAATCAAATGTTGTTTCTGATAAGACAAAGAAGAGTTATCTTGTATTGGCCCTCTCCTTAAGTTTCTTTGGGAATATGGCTACTCCAAGGCACTTCATCGAATAGATGGGTGCACTCTCTAATTTGGTACTATCGGATGGAAAGGTAGCAATTGAAGTCAAATGTTTCAGGGTGGTACTCACGGATGGAAAGGTATGTGTTTGAAAATATAAATTTCAAAGATGTTTTTGTGTTCAGGGTTGTATCAAGTTGCAGGAATTCCACTAGGGACCATGTCCATTGACACATAGCTCCAAAGGTCTGTGAGTGAGATGATGACAGGGATGCCTGAATTCAAAAAGAGCATGAAAGTACATGTCTCAGATGTACCGAAGGAAAA
The DNA here is from genome assembly GCA_031772625.1 of Pinus tabuliformis. Taxonomy (NCBI): domain Eukaryota; kingdom Viridiplantae; phylum Streptophyta; class Pinopsida; order Pinales; family Pinaceae; genus Pinus; species Pinus tabuliformis. The sequence goes on along the minus strand of CM062817.1, from coordinate 197,707,025 downwards.
TCTTACAAGGGGACCATTCCCCTCATATAGCAGGTCCATAGGTTTGGAACAACCCGAGGGGTTTGAGATTCATCATCAGGAATCTCATGCATACAGGTGGAAGAATTCCCTTTATGGCTTGAATAAAAACACCTGAGGCATAGTACGAGAGGATTGATAACTGTTTGATGAAGCTAAGATTCACTAGGAGTGAAATCAATCCAAACGATTACCCAAAGTTTTTGGATGATAAACGTCTCATACCGGCACCTTATGACGATGACCTATTTTTGACAGGTGCACATCCTCTCATTTGCAGAAGTAAGAGAGAGTTGGATTCCGAATGTGAAAAGATAAACTGCAAGCCTGTGACTACCTTGAGGATCTCAACTTTCAAAAGTTATACGGTAGTGATGCAGACCATATTTCGGAAATGCCTTTAAGTCTCATAAGCTCATTCATGTTGATGTTCTTGGTGAGCTTCCATCTAGACATATTTTTTGCAGTTAGCATGGTGAGATCATATTTGGTTTAGCCTCACTAGATTGGTGCAAAGGATCTTCTGAGATATCTTTGGGGAACAATCTCTCATGAATAGAGATACACTACCGGAAATATGTAACTGCATGATTATTCGAATTCTCACTCAACAGGGAGTGTGGAAGAACACTAGAGCACTTCTCAGTGGTGGTTATATTTGGATTCTCCTTCAATATCATGGAAGAGTAGGAAGAAAAATTTGGTTTTTATAAGCACCACCGAGACCGGATACATAACTACGAGTATGATCTCGTATGAAGCTGCCTGGTTGGGGAAGTTCTTCAGTGAGCTATTTGTACACATGATGAATACCACTGTGATTCTCTGTAACAACTAGAGGTGGGATTTGATTATTGAGGAATCTTGTATTCGATGATTGCTCCAGCAGATAGACATTAGATACTACCTTATCTCGGATATGGTAAGTCTATAAGAAAGGAAGATCTATTGCTATGAAATGATGTACAGGTCACTACATTTTGTTTAATCCTTGGGGGAAAGATCAAATCTATGATTTTACCAAACATCTTGGAGTCGTCAAGAGACCCTTGTACAAGGGTCCTGCATGTTGCATACTTTAAGCTCTGGGAGCTCTAGGGACTTGTGGTTCTTACTAGAGCAACATACCACCACAGGGTGACTCACCCTCACCTAGTGGTGCACACTGGGACAAGATGATTCGCTCTCTTCTGGGATGGGATGATTCGCTCTTCTATGGACATGACGATTCACTCTCCTGTGAACAAGATGATTCGCTCTCTTGTGGGACAAGATGATTAGCTTTCTTTTGGGACAGGATGATTCGCTCTCCTGTGCAGCAGGATGATTAGTTCTCTTGTGAGGTCTAGATGATGTTTTCTCCATGACGATTGTGTAGCAGGATGATTAGTTCTCCTATGAGGTCTGGATGACTAGTTCTCCTGTGAGGTATGGATGATGTGTTCTCCATGATGATTATGTAGCAGGATGATTAGCTCTCCTATGAGCCCTGGATGATTTCTTCTCCATGGCCATTGTATAGTAGGATGATTCGTTCTCCTGTGAGGAGAAGATTGATTAAGTTCTCCTATCGAGGCATCCTACCCATGCAGTCTGGGACTCATGGGAAGTACCTCTCCTCTCCTCAATGAGCAGGGAAATGAGGATAGGGACCATAGTAGTACTGATGGATGCATCATTGTATCTATAGTACTTGCTATTCTAGGATGACCTTCATGATCTGGGATCTGTTATCGCTTCAGGAAACTCTCCTAGGTTGTAGCTCGGAGATGCCTAGTAACATATAATATTCAATATTGTTCTAGGAACTATTGGAATGGATGATGGTTTGGTTCAAGCTGGATAACCACTTCAACTCTGTTTTCACTCCAAACATGCATGGACACCCTCAACCTACAAGGATTTAGAGCACTAATGCTCAATAGTTTGTAGATTAAGTGAATGAATGGAGAATACTAGCCACACCAGCAGATGCATACATAACATATGATGGCCAGCTGAAGCAAGTGAATGAAGCTTGCAAATATAATCTATCAACAAAGAGATAAGATGACAGTTATCTAGCGTTAGATACAAAAGGAACATAGATGACCTATTCAATAGAAAATCCAATTTACCAATGTAGATATAAGATGACAATTATCTAGCATTAGACATAGGAGAAAACATGAATAAACCTATCTAGGTGCAAGTTAAGAACCTAAGGGAATGGACATTGAACATGTAACAACAAAAGAAGCTTGTATTACTGAGAGTGAAGATGAGAAGCTTGAGTAGCATAGTCTCTATAGTCTCGAGAAGTTGAATCTCGATTACATCTTACTTTCAGCTATTTATAGCTCTTTACAATACTCTCAAGCTTTTAAGGCTTGAGATATCTTAATCTATTTCTACTGTCTTTAACTACCTGATTGCATACAAGGACACAATTCTCCTTCCATAACGAAAATGGTAATTAACTCTGGTATAGGGCTGCATTATTAGGTGGTTGGCTTTATTGCACTAGTGAGGCTCCATGACTGTTTAATTATGTTTGTTTATATCGTGTTCTGTCCTTTCTCTTTTGGCCATACTTTTAGTTAATTTAGCTCAACTGCCTGACTGTCACAATACTGATAGAGTCAATCCACCTTCCTCCTTGGGTAACTAACAAGAAGTAGAGTACGAGGTGCATGGGCAACTTGATGTGCAAATCAGGAAGAACATGCTAATGGAAGGATGGTAGAGGACAAAGGGAGCAGTCATGGACGAGGACCATTAGATCCAAAGAAATGGATGAAGGAGATTGATTACATGAGGCTTGCAATCATGGTGGGAGCAGAAAAATCTGAGCCATTGGATCTCAATGGATAGATCAAATGACTATCAAGTAGAGGAGGTGCTCGGGGGGTGGTTTGGCTCGAGTGGTTATGGCTTTTATCAGGTGCTTATTGGGTGGTAAGCTGTAACGGGTGGAGCCCACATGAAACCACTCATTGCACACCACATAGCAGAGGAGGAGAGAGAGAAACCGCCTTTATCGAGCATGTATTCCTCTCGCTAGTTTCCCGCGCGATATGAGCGACAGCTATTAGATCTGGCACGAGTGATCTAACGGTGGAGATCGACCAAGCATGTCTCATTGATAGGGTAAAATGTAGGCCATTAGATCGGTGAGAGAGATCGATGACAGAGGGAATACAGAGGTAGGAGATGTCCTTGAGAAAGGTGTAGAGGGTGTGTATGGATGGAAAGGTAAGAATTTAGAGGGTTCTTGGGTTAATTTAATTAAGGATAAGGTGGAAGAGGGTCTTGTTATGAAATGAGGGTCGAGTTAAGATATGAGAGGAATAGAATGTAAATGGAAGAGTGGGGGAGAGTCGAGTGATGGCCCGTGTGGGGGCCCTTTCCATGAAAGAAAAGGAGGCCATCCTTCCTTAGTCTTCTAACTAGCAGCGTTGCACCTCAGGGCTAATATGATCAATGATACTGGTGTGGGACGAGTGGTAGGAGTTGTACCTATGATGACACTGACTTCGGGTCGGTTGAGACTCGTCTGGGACCAGTGGTACATATTCTAAGACTCACTTCGGGTCAATCGAGTACTGGCTTGGGACTAGTAGTAGGAGTTGTACCTACTATGACGCTGACTTTGGGTCAGTTGAGACTAGTTTGGGACTAGTGGTACATAATCTAACACTCACTTCAAGTCAATGGAGGACTCGTCTAGGACGAGTGGTAGGAGTGGTACCCACTATGACGGTGACTTTAGTTTGGTTGAGACTGGTCTGGGACCAGTGGTACGGACTCTGAGACTGACTTCGGGTCAGTGGAGAATGGTATGAGACATTCTTGATCAATTCTTGTTCTTCATAGTTCAACAGAGCTAATTTGAGCAGAGTAGAACGAGCAGAGGTGAGCAGAGCCAGTAATGCTGAGCAGAGGTAGTAGAGCAGAGCAGAGCCAGCAGAGCTGAGCAAAGAAGAACAAAGCCACCAGAGCAGAGCAGAGCTAGTAGAGATGAGCAGAGCTGAGCATAGCAGAGTAGAGCTAGGAGAGGTGAGGAGAGTTGAGCAGAGTTGGGCAAAGCAGTGCAGGGTACTCATAGAAGAGATAGTACAATAGGACATATGGATGAGTGGATGGAGCTCTCCCTAGTTGAGAGGTAGTGTTAAAATTGGAAACTAAGGCCAAACTCCATGTGGGTCATCTTATTCATGGCAACTAATATTTTTATTGGATCGCTCTCATCAAGAGGTGTAGGATTGATCTAAATATCATCTGATTTAGATAAGTATTTATGAAGATATGAATTTATTTTGATTATGGACAAATTGACAAGTGGGTGAGAAACTTATGTAGGCTCACAAGCCCAATAGTCATGTCTATTCAATCCCTACATTTTAGTATAAATAGAAGAGGATTTGAAGTCAGTTGTCTCACACACACTCACTCTTGTGATCTCACTTCATCCTATTTTGGGTTTGATGAAGATGAGAGCTAGAGCGGGTTCCCTAGGGTATATGCTACCTTACATAACATGCCCTAGATCTAAGTGTAGTCATGGGAGAATAAGCTCCACGTTGCTCAAAAATCCAGAAGTGTTGGAAAAGTCAGAACTGCCAGAATATGTGGAACTACCGGAAAAACTGGAACAGCTGGAAAAGCCGGAAAAGCCGGAAAAGCTAGAAAAGCTGAAAAAACGAGAAAACCCGGAATTGCGAGAAAAGCCGGAACTGTCGGAAAAGCTGGAAAAGACAGAACTGTCGGAAAATCTGGAACTGCTGAAACTACTAGAAAAGCTGGAAAAGCTGGAACTGCTGGAAAAGTTGGAATTGTCGGAAAAGACGGAACCACCAGAAAAGCCAGAAAAGATGGAAAAGCTCGAACTACCAAAAAATTCACATAATGAAATACATTGATGGGTACAGTAATGATTAATGAAGTGTGATGAGATGCAGCATAGTGATGATGGGTGTGGCATGGTGCAGTGCGGTGAGGTGCAACATGATGACGAAATGCAGCACAACGATAGGTGAAGGAATCACCTTGGAGAATTATTTGAAGGAGCATGTCTTCAACTGATCTCATGTATCATCTTCTTAGATATGATCTATGCTCTTATCTAGATAAGTCAAAGTGTTGACTTCTATTATAAATGTACTATCTCTGTCATTTTCTCTACTGAACTTTGAAGAACATAAAAGAAGAATTGATCAAGGGTTTCCACACATTGTGGGGTTTGTCCCTAGCTGGCGCCACATCTTGTGTCCTCTTGTCTTGGCTTGTCTTCTGCAATTTATATTTATGTTCTATCTGTAGTTTACTTTAATGCTGATGTGATTTCTAATCTCGAAAAGATATTGAGCTAGTTGTGAAAATTGAAATAAATTGCTCTAGCATAGAACGTACCTAAAATTAACCATTAGCGCTCCACGCAGCTGAAAGGAGGCGCAAGGCTATAAACTACACTGCTCGGGAACTATGCGATTTCAAGACTATGTGAAGCAACGAAGTGTATCAGGGTTCGTAACAACGCGAAGACAGTTGTGCTAGCACGCTGGTCTGCCAGAAAGTGACCGTTAAAGTCACTATTCCCTATTTGATGGTTGGGTTGAGGCCAAATGGAGTGGGGAGCATGCATTTAAGGCGAAATTTATGGTTTATAAAACCCATAAAAAATGTAAAATTCTAGATGAATTTCAATTTAGGCCTTATTATTAATTTGTTCTTTACTCAATGGGTGATGAAGGTGAAACTTATGATGTTATGACACTACTCAAAATATTAATGCACTAAAAAATACAATAAAAACATTCAAATTTGATGAAATCCTATTTAGAGAAAAGAAAGAGTTTCTTTGATTTTTTAGAAATGAAATGCAAAAAACTCACAAATTTTCCAATTTTTCTAAAGCAACAAATTTCACTATAATGTAATGAAAATGTAGTCAACAAACCAAATTCCATATTTTTGGAAACATCAAATAAGCCAAAATACTCTTTATCTCTAATAACCCAAAACTTTCAAGCACACACAAATCTATCAAGAGAGTTGGAGAAAACACATTTTTCCCTATGAATGCTTTGATTTAATTATTATAACAATGTAATTGCAAAAATTTTCCAAAATGAAAGCAACAATTTCCTTTTTCAATAAAAAATGACCACAATTCCTTTACAAAATCACTAGGTCTCAACAAACCCTAATTTGTAATTCAAAATGAGTTTGACTACAAATAAGGAACAACTAAGGATTAACTCATATATTTGAGAGAACAAAATAAGAATATGACAAGGAAAAGGACAAACTATCTTGTTTTGGATAATGAATGAATTAATGAGGAAAAATGCAAAGTCATTTCTTCAAAAATACCTAATTCTCAAACATCATTAACAAAGGAATCAATTGAGTTCAGAAGAGACACAACACAATTGAAACATAGATATTCACACTTCTAGAAAAATAAAGGTCCCATTTGAAGAAAAAGGTATATTTTCAAAAATTCTCAAGGCCTCCATGGGTTTATAGTGGTGAACACAGCAGATACGCTCTATTTCTAAGGAAAAACATGCACAAAACTTAGTTCTGTTAGCAAAGAGAAACTGCGGAAGGCTAAAAAACTTTAGAAAAAATAAAACTTCGAAAAATCAACCACAGAGATCTAAAAGGTCATGAATTTGTAAAGATTGAAGTCTCAATAAATGAGATGAATCAGAAAGAAAAACTATAGAAAAAGATGAGAAGAGAGATGCTCCCAAGTATGGTCACCAATTTGTTACACCAAACAAGTTCCTCTTCCGAACAAGAGCAATCTCCCTAGATCCTTGACGAAAACTAGAAACAAGAAATATAATTGAACTCACCCTTTCTCTAAGTTGAACTTATTTGAATTATAAGAATTGTAGCTAATGGATGAGCCTGTTACGTATTTCACGAAAATCTCCATGAAGGTCCATTGTTGTGATTCGATGCAGCTCTTGAATGCTTGATAAGACCTGCAAACATCAACCATAAAAGGATCAAAAGCACATGTGATATAATAATCCAAAGAACTTAACCTAATGATCTCGGAAATTAGGAATTGAATTTGCCTTAATAAACATTATAGACAATTGTAAACCATTCATTATTCCAATAAGATAAATCAATGGGAGAAAGTGTTCATTTGTATTAATCAAAGATTAAGAGGAGTCTCACAACTTTTGTCTTGATGCCGTGAGGTCCCTCCCAAATGACTTCAATCTCCTCCATAGATGACAAGCTTTCTAATCTCAAATCAATAGCATAATGTTGTCTTCTCTAAATTTTGACCTCCTCAATCCCTCTACCCTTTAGTAATTTTATAGGTGAGGAGGAAGAAGTTTTAGATCCAAAAGAGGACAATGAGGCTCCTTCATTGAGGCATTAGGTTAGCATGATAAAAGGGATGGATACACATCATTTGAGGGTTATAGTTTGAATAATCATCACTTCAAAATTTTAAGTTGGGAAATATTAGACCAACTATGTTTCTAGAATGTCATGGTGAAAATTTGACATGTAACACTAAGGGGGAGGTAATAAAAAACAACCCTTAGGAAATTGATCAAATAAAATTGATAATCATGTCTACTTACAACTCATAATGTTGAAAAATGTAGTTCAATGCCTTGAAAATTTCAGTCATTTCTTGAGTTTTAAAATCGAAGTTGGAACACCATCAATGTAATATTGAGATAGATATATGGAAAATAAAGCATGCCTTCAAAATTTCACATCCCAATCTTCTTTCATTGCAAGAAAAATCTGTGAAACCTATTTATCTGTGTTAAGATTAATAGGTTCATAGAGAGGTTGAATAATTTTTTTTATCTATTGGTACCATGTGGATGTTTTGTTATGTCAAAATTATGACTAGTTGCTACAAGTTGTAGAGTTGTATCAATATGAAGGTGAGTATGGAAAAATAGAAGCAACTTAAACTTTTGTGTTGTTTTTTTTCATTGAAGATGTTTTCACTCTAGAGATAATCATAGACCAGTACCATTAGACCATTTTGTGCATAGTACATATGAAAATAAGAAACCAATAGTCAATCACTAGTTAGAAACATTTTGAACAAGAACTAACATTTGATAAAGTTTACATAAAGTCATAGAACTCTTATTAGAACCAATCAAACTTTATATCATGTTCACAAGTTACTTAAAAAATATCATGCAAATCTCAATGGAAAGTAGTAGATTAAGAGATAAAGAAGAAAAGTATTCAAAACAAATTGTAATATGCCAATAAAAAATATACACTTAAATTTTTATAATGGAATGCTCATCAAAAAAGAGAATGATTACAACAACTAAAAATAGAATGGTTTACAAGTAGCCTAGCATTCAATAAAATAGATACTTAATACTTCCCTTGATCTTGAAAATTATTTTATGAGTTTTCCTGATGTCCTTCACTAAATCACATAACCCTTACCTATCTCTAACTATGAAATTTAAGAAAATACTTTATTTACTACTTTGAACCCACATGTAAATGACATGAGGCCATACCATAGAGCTATCTATGATTTTTATCTATGTATTATAGAGCTAGGATTCGATGAATATATGTGAACAAAACTAATCTTTTCTTGATATTTGTCACTTTATAGAGTTATTGATGTTGAATTGTAATGTTATGCTATGTAAACATTTTGACTTTGTAGAATAATATTAAAATAAAAAATAAAAAATAAATTAAAATAATAATAATGATTACAATTATTAACTAAAACATTATATTGCAACATTTCTACCATATGTGGGTGGAGAGAGAGAATGACGCCACAATTAGTGAGAAAACCACTTGTTTTAATATATTGTTTTGTAAATGCCCATGGTATCTTCATAATTGAGCCTAGGGGAAAGCAAGTATGTAAGAGATGTTGTAATGTGTTATGCTGTAACATTTTGACTAAGTCAAAATAAAATAAAAATAAAAACAATCATATTTTAAATAAAAGTTATAGGTTACTATTTTTTATCAATTCTTGTTAGGTAGTTAAAGTAAAATTGAAATAAAAATAAAAATAATCCTATGTTAAAATAAAAAGGGGTAGTCTAACTAGACAGGTTAACTAGACTTCTTTTTGGCTGTGAAAGTCATGGAAATTCATGTCATATTTTTTGAATTTCTCTAGGTTTATGATACTATCCATGGTATGAGTGTAGAATATAGCCTATTTAAAGGGGGAGAATTAAACCATGTCCATAGGACTGTCAAATCTCTTGTGATAAAGAGAGGATCAAATCTCTTTTGATACAAATATGTTAAGATGCAAAATATTTGATTCCTCTTAGCTCTCTATAGATAGGGAGTTAGGATGGATCACATTGTTTTGTAAATATCCATGGTATTTTGATAATTGTATTTAGACACCCATTTTACTCATTTTCCATAGAGACCTTGGCTATGGGGGCAACCTATTTAAAGGTAGCCTAGATCCATCTTGACTATAGATGTATCAAAGGTTGATAGGTATGAAATCTCTTTTCATTGCTCTTGTTACAATGAAAAAGGATTCAATCTGTCTCTAGGTTGATAGGTATGTGTTACCATCTAAATAGAGTGAAGCTGTTAACAAAGTGGCATTACATGCGGAGTTGTCTATAATGCGACTTTTTGGAGATTCCGGTGACGGAATCCGGTGGAAGAAATTGAGGTTAAATCTTGATTTGTTGCAGTTAAAATGGTTTTTTAACTGCATATTTGGATTCAGCACCCTGGAAAACCCCTGGGACACTTTCATTGTGCAGAAAATAGCTATCAAACTTGGGATTCCAATAAATTCCTACCGGATTTCGACCGGAAAAACCCGCCGGAAAGGCTTTCAAAAAGTCGCGTTATAGACAACTGCATTACATACCAAAAGAATGTGAAGGTGGCAGCAAGCTTTCTACTGGGCCAAAGAGCTATTGCTTTCGGATCACTTACACATGCGAAGACTAGAGCTATAAACTCGACCTCCAATGTTTCATTCTTCATTTATGTGTTTCGAAACCCTCACCCGCACGCCTTTTAAGTATATATATATATATATATATATATATATATATATATATATATATATATATATATATATACACACGCCAACTTGTTTTCTTTCAGGTTTTTGAATAGGAATAATTCTCAGATATCTTAGCTCGTGTTTCATAGGCACCTTGGATGTTCTTCTCACTGACAGTCCTCAATCTTCTTATTCAAGCCACCAAAATCCCCAATATGTTTCCAAGACCTTCAGGGTAGTGAATTTTAATCCTACGTACGGAGCAGGAAGCCTGGCGAACTCTCAATATGTTTCCAAGATGGTCAAGGCGGAGAATTTTAATCCTAGGTATTGGGCAGGCTAGAAGATCTTAGATCTAGCGTGCCCGAACTAATCCGCAAGGATACTGCTTTGGTCTTGGTTGGAGGTAGGGTTTGAATTGTAGCCAGCTTGGGGTGAAAAAGGCGAAACAAAAGTATTGGCATGATGTGACAATTTTCCCTGCAATTGTAGCCAACTTGGGGTGAAAAAGGCGAAACAAATGTACTAGCCAAGACCAAAGAGGTATCCTTTAGCGGATTAGTTCGGGGAGACTGGAAGATCACGAAGTGAATGTATGGAACCTTCATTGGCAAGGTATCCCTGAAAAAGGATGGAGGAAGAAAATTAGACTACCATTGTGAAAAGGAGGGAGGTGGGGAGAAAATTAGACATGCAAAGAAAGAAAAGCTTTACCTCTCCCTTTATATTGAATTATGCATTTGCTACCAGGGATAAATGCAAGGGAAGTATTAACACACTCCATTATCAATGGAGCCCCTGATCAATGCCTAAATACAACCGCACCTTTATCTCTTATATGAAATGCAAAATTCCATGTAAAGGGGAAATCAACATTTCCAAATTTGAATCCAATTTCGAGTGGGAAGTGATTAATTAACAACTAGCGTAAGAAGCTTTTCTTTCATTGCATTGTGATTTTTATGCATCTATTTTTTTATAATGGTATGGATTATTAGGTTCTTTTTTTTTCATATATACATTGCAAATCATGGCTACGTATAGGCCTTGTAATCTTTTAATCTGCATGGAACTTATGGTTAAAAATATCTCCCTTGAATTTCTCTAAAACATAATTACAGTTGTCCAGGCTGAAAAAAATGCAGGCCTCATAGAGCTTAAGATATCTGTGCCCCAAATTTACGATGTTAATGACTTGAATATAATTCAGGATTGCCACTCTGAAGAGCACCCAGTAGTCTATGAAACAAAAACTAAGATGCAAAGTCATAGTGAGGAGCAACCATATCTGTTAGATTCCTTCTTTGAAAGAAAATATGGGCTTTTGTGTTGATTACAATATAAAATATTTGTTGTTAAGATTTTCCAGAGAAATCACATAGAGACCAAAGCATAGAAGATTTTAGAATCTAGATCTAGGTTCCTAATGATGAACTTAGATCTAGGTTTTAAATAGGTGGACCCTTTGTTCTCTATGTGATTTCCCACTAAAATCTGAGCATAATATTGTGAATCGCAGAAGCATAAAATGTGACATCAAATATTTTATGGTTTCACTCTCTTTTTTGTTGTTTTAATTTTTTAGCAACTACTATTATCAATATTTAGAGAAACCCAACCTCCAAATTGATGTTCAGAAAGGTGATTGTTAAAATTTAGCATCCTAGGAATGTATACATCAATATGCATTGTGACAAGACAATAAAGAACTTCAGTATGTCTTGTGAGAAGACAATTAAAAAATATGGAAAAATCTTCACCATGTTCTCATTTTAATTTTCTTTATTTTCATTTGCCCATAGCTTCTATTGAGTAAAAATTCATTCATCTATGTTCACATTTACCAATTATATCTTCACACCCATCAATAGAAAGCTCATATTTGTTTTTATATAATTATGTAATTGGCTTTTGATTGGCTATGTTTTATATTCTAGATTTAGTATTTCGATTTTAATTTGCAATTTAATTAAATTTTGATTGATTTGATTTAGTATTTTGATTTTAATTTGCAATTTAATTAAATTTTGACTAATTTTTTGCAGTGAAAGAGTTGAAGAGATGAGGATAATAATATTTCAATGGATGGATCATTGCTCCAACAATAGAAGAATAGAAATTTTGGCAACGAAAATTGATTGACAAGAAATATTCTCCAATAGCTTTAACGTTGGGAATTCCTTTTGTAAAATTACAAGGAGTGGATTGTAAAATGTATTAAGGGGCTTCTCTTCTGTGCAATTTTGGAATTATTAAAAGAATTATTGTAATGAGTATTTAGAGTTATAGTTGAGAGGAGAGAAAATCTCAGGTCTTGGGGATTATTGAATAATTTTCTTTTTCATATTGAATTATGTATGAAGGGCACAACTTGCTCTATTGCAACTATTGTTTTAAGAACATAAGTTCAAAGCATTGTAAAGCACTCTTGGAGACTAGAGCCATAGAAATAAATTCAATAAATTGATATTTTGAGCCATGTGTTTCATTTTTTCATGGAAGAAATGTGTTATTGTATTCATAAATTTGTGCACTATTTTCAATGTGATTAATTTTCCTCAATAATATGTTATTATTTATCTCTCTTCTTGTGGCTTGAAATTTTTCTTTTAATTCTGATATAACAAAGAGTAATATTCTTCTAATTATTCCCTTATATTATTCTTTAATCACTCAAGTTATTGATTTAATATTAATACATCTCTCAACAAAATGTGTTTATGTATTCATAATATCAATTAATTGAACTTCTTCATAAACTTTATTTGAGGCTTCCCTCTTCCCCAAATCAACTTAAGGATCAAATTATTTCTTGATGACCAAGAAGGTTGATTGGATGTCTCTTCTCTATTGGTTGAAAGTCATACTTCAAGCCACTAGAGATGGAGAGAAAGTAACTAGACCTAGTCCTAATTTCCATTTCAACTTAAAAGAAGTTGTTCTAAGTTTGTGAGAGGTGCACTTTATAATGTTGTAGTGAGAGAATTTCGATCCTTCAACACCTAAAAAAAAACATGAAATACCTCAACTACTACTTTATGGAAAAAATTATGCATCCTACGAGTGTGAATAAATACCACCACTAGTTGATGCTTAATAAATCCTTTGATTTTAATCGTTTGTGGAGAACAAATGGTGGTTAATGTATAGAGGGAGATAATCAGTTAATCTCGTGTTGTTTTAGTATTTTTCACTTCTTCGGTGGCCATTTGTGGTATTGCATCCTTATCTTGAAACATGCCATGTAAAGGGACCTCCTCAAATGGCTAATTTTCAATATCATCAATCTCAAAGCATTTTTGTTCCTTGCATTGATGGCATGTTGAATATTTATCATCAAAATAGTAACATGGTCCTTATCTTCTCTTTTCGACCATTTATGTTGGCAATACCTTTAAACCCTAAAGGTTTGGGTGGGGCCACTAGTAAGGGTGGGATGTGGCTTTGAGCTGAGTGAGAGATTATCACATTGGGCATTAATAGCACCTTTTTCATCTAAAGCTTTATGGGAAGCTTCCAGCCAACTAGAGGGTTGATGCATTCTAACATGGGCCTCGGTAGCTTGGTTGAGGCCAATGATGAAACATTCCATATATAGGGCATAGTGTTGCCTTAGATCGAGATGGAAAGTCATTCAAATGTTGTCATTAAGCTGTGTATTGCATTGGTTTGTTTCAACTTCATGAGGTGACGAAGAAAGTGAGATTCCCTATCAAAATGAGCACAAATAGCTTTAGAAAACAGATTCCAAGTTGGATTTCCGAATTTATGATGCCATTGCAACCATTGCCAATGTTCTTGTTCAAAGAGAACCAACAAGTAGTTTAGTTCCATCATCCCATATATTGGTGTGATGAAAATATCATTCCACTTGTGCCACACACACTAATCCGTTAGAACCATCAAATTTGTGCATGCTAGTCTTCGATGTCTTATTGCTAGAATATTTATGATGGAAATGATGTTACCCTTCATATTTACGATGGCTAGATTATCCTTCTAGGTGGGAATACACATGGGTCCCATCCCACATGAAAATAACTTTGATATGTTGGGGTAGTGTTTCTAAGGCCTTTTAAACTACATCTCATATTTTGGAGGTGAGGCTTGTTTCTAGTTTTTTAATTCATTTCTCTAGGTTTTCCATAGCTTGAGCCCTCATAGTTACCATACAATTGATTGAAAAAAAATTGGGTTTAGTTAAGATGAGTATGGTTGCAATGGGTGTGAGGCAAGGTTTCTATTGATGGTACCACTATGATGAGCTTGTCATCCTAAATATTGTGGGATAGGTCTCTTGAAAGCACAAATTTGGGACCACAAGCTTTTTCTTTTCTACTACTATAGGAATATTAATGGGGGTTGATCAATATTGTGGCAACCGAAATCCCAAAATATCGATACCGAAAAATGTGTAGGAACTTGGTGGTCCAAATTGATCAATATTGGGGTGACAAAAACCCCAACTTCTTAATACTGCAAAATGTCTAGGAATTCAACATTTGCCACTCATGAATACGATGGCAATAGATAACCTAACTTTTGGATACTACAAAATGTGTAGGAATGTGACTATTAATCAGCAAGAAGTGAGGTAAGTGTAGTATTAAAGGAGGGATAGGTGATATAGGTTACAATATACTTCATTTTCCTACAATAGTTCTCCACGAAATCTTTCACATTCATTACTAGCAAGGATAGACTATTCCCTTAAGTGTAATAACCAACTAGCCTTGATATGTGCAAGTAATCTCCTCAAGTGATGTTCGTGGTGTACTAGAGCAACAAGATAATTGATGACTTCTCTATTGTTGGTTTCTAGGTAACCCTACGAGGCTTCCTATATATCAAAATTACATGGAAGTGCAGCTCACATAAAGGTGTTATTTGATGCACTACTTTTCAAAGAGTTACCAACAAGGGTTGTAAGGGAGTCCAACACACATGACCACCTCTTATAGTTCCTACATGCATGTTTCCCACATTGGAGGTTGTTGCATGTAACAAAAGATATCTATAGTTTAAAGATGTTAGAATACATCTCTAGGATACAATTTTTTTTGTTAAAGCTCGTGGAGAGGTTGGCCCAACAAAAGTGCTTTGATATGACTTGTAGTATGCTTGAACTACAGAAAATGTGAGAAGTGAAAAATATGCGAGAGATACCAAAAAAATAACACATTGAGATGATAGAAAATGGAAATATTCTCTTAAGATCTGCAACAATATCATGCACTTGCCTCTTCAAGGGGGAAACCTCAAATAGAGAAAACCTCAATATATATATATATATATATATATATATATATATATATATATATATATATAATACTTCCCTTACTATCTTTGACAATGTATAGTTTCATGAGATCTAAATCCCTAAATACTCTTTGTCCCTTACACAATGTAGTTTAACCACTTTATTTATTAATTATGGTCTAATCTAGCTAATTTTGGTCCCCATTTTAGAATGTGGGTCAACCACATACAATAGTGATGTGATTTATTTATTGATATAACTAATCATGACTCTTGCATGGCCCCTTGGGCCTATTCTTTCAATAAAGGGGGTTAGGTTCGAAGCCTAACAAAATTATCCATAACAATATTCATAATCAACATTTCCACTAACTCCTTATGTTAATATAAGAGATTTGCAAAATACATATAAATTTGGCTCAAGAGGAACTACTGAGAGATTAAAATATACTCATCATGAATTAAACTTGTAGAATGACAATGATCATCCATGACCTTGTTCCATGTGATACCATACATCGAGTAATAGGTAAAAATTGTACACATAGGAAAATTGAGAAAGCATCGAAGGAATATGTAAGCCTATAAATCTTGTAAACAATGTTAGTACTAAGAGGGGGGTGAATGAGTATTAAGGCTAATTTAAATTTTTATGCCAACTTATATTTACTCATTGAAAAATGGAAACTATTATATGAGAGTAACAATTAACAAACCATAACAACAACCATGTCCACCAATACAAGCATACATATCATGAGAAACGAACAAATGAGACATGAAGGTTTAACGTGGAAACAATTTTGTGAAAAAAACCATCAAAGGTTTCTCTTGTTATTGATGTTAAAATGAGAGCACCTACTCTATTACATCAATCTATTTGTGAGCCACCACTCAGAGGAAGCACCAACAACCTTTGATTATTTGCTACCACCCACTAGTAGAAAGCAACAACTCCCCACTATTTCAAACATGTGATCAGCCTATCAGAAACATGAGTTGAACCAACAAATACATGGGTTTGTTTCAAGCACCAACTTGCAAGAGGCACCAACCCCCAAGCCTTCTCAAACACCAACTAGAGATGTAACCACCAACTTCCTCTATGTATGCTGCAACCCACACTCAAAAGAAAACTTATTTTTCACCTCTAATTGGTAGCCTTTGTGGCTATTTTTAGCTTATTTTTATTCTTTTCTATTGTCCCACTCATCGTTCTATGTCCTCTGCTCACTCTGCAACAACCCATTATTCTACTCCACAACATTCACTAATACACATTCCACTCAACATTTTATGTCCTCTACTCACTCTAAACCAACCCATTGTTCTAGGCAACATCATTCACTAATATACAACCCACTCAACACCTTGTGTTGACTGCAACTTCATACTTCTTCTCTTGGCCCACTTCTATCAACAACATAAATTCAACACTCAACTCCTTCTATTCCATAGGATCTCTCTGCATCTCACATAGTAGCACTGACTCACTCTGGATCTTTTTCCTCTGCATAAGCACTCTGAGCCTCTCTTTATATATTTGGTGGGCTTGGCCTCTCCTCATCCATGCACACATACCAACAGAGCTCTCCACATAGCTCACTAGAAGCAATGTTGCTTCCCCCACTCTTGCTCAATTGTAATATTTGGCTTTGTTTCATTGAAACAAAATGACCGATGTTCTATCTCTAAGTGATCATTTTTCCTTTCATGCTACTGAAGTGTACTTCTGCACTTAGCACTCCTTCCTGTTGTTGTGTATAATACATGGTCACTACAGCCTCATTAACTACTAGTAATGGACTTTGTTCTCTCACTCATTATTGTCACATTGAACATGAGAATGTGCACCTTTGTGTTCCCATGCTAAGACATAAATCCTTAGTCAACTTGCACCCTCCAACAAGGTTGTTGTTCTTTCTCTAAAAAAATATCTTTTCCCTCAAGCTATGATATTATTTAAATTCCTCATAGCATGGAAACAAGCTCAGGGTTTGCTTGTCTCATCTCATGAAAAATTCCAATATTTCATCTTGTGCAACCATGGACCTATCTGTTCTTCAAGCCGGAAGTTTCTGCAGTTGTCATTATTCCAACGACCAACTCTTTTGTGCCCATTTAGTCTTAGTTGTTGACTAATTCATCCTTGAGACACCTCTGTGCTACAATTTAGTAGCCCCACATATCATAGCTTTATTAATATGATGTTATAAAAATGCGAGATTTTGAAATTCTAATCATGGCCTTTAGCCCCTTTTGTTTGCCTCTTATTTTTTTTCCACCATAGGACCAGGTGTTGTGGCCAACGGCATAAAACTTAGGTGTTAGGTCATTTAGGATACCATCAAGGGCTTATCTCCTTTTGTTCTTTCTCTACGCCCTTGGTTTTCTGGTCTCCACGACTCAGTGCCAACAACATTGTAAGCTCCCCATATCAAAGATTTTTCAAATTTAAATTAGAGAGGAGTTACAAAAATATGACCTCTAAAATAACTTCCCATGTGGCATCTCCATAACACTTACGTTCTAAGCCTTGCAATACATCATTTGTTCTTTGTGCTCAATTACCAAATTCAAACAACATCAGAAGCTCTTTGTTTTAGAGATTTCTCATATTTCAATTAGAGAGGAGTTACGAAAACTCCAACCTCAAAAATATACTTCACACATGGCATCTCTATATAATTTAGGTGTTAAGACTTGTTCTATGCCCTTAATTCTTTGTGCTTCATGACCAAGCACCAACAAAATCACAGCTCCATGTATTGAAACTTTCTAAAAAATGCAATTACGAAGGAGTCATGAAATCTTCGATCTCCAATATACTTCGAGGGTGACAACATTCTCGTGTCATCAACCCCATGTGGCATCTCCTTAGTGGTGAAACATTTCACCAATATTTTTTGTGTTAGGCCATTCAATAATGTTGAAACTCACTATCATGTGTCCTCCTTAGATCCATGTCATGCTCATGTCATCTTCCACCATGAGCTCTTGAGGGCCAATCAACCACTACCATGTATCATCTATGATGGGAGAGAAAAGGGTCCCTTCTTCTTCTTTTGAATTACTACAATCAAACTAATTTTTCTCAACAAGTATCTTATGTTATTTGTTCCATGGACTCCTTGACTTTCTTGTTAAATATGTTTTATGCAATTGGTTTTTCAGGTGCTATTTAATTTGTTTGCCTTGTTTGTGTTTGTAGATTCACGAAAAGGAGCTCATTTGAATCAAAGGAGCAAGGGCATCCACAAGCTTGTGTTGGACCTAAGGTAGGCCTTAAAAACACTTGTTTGCTATTGTTTATCAAAGCATATTTAGAGAAAGATAGTGTCTGGTTGGTTTGCTTGTCATTAGGTCTTCTTTAGATTCTAGGAAGGTCTATCTTGTCTGCAAGATCAACCTATTCGGTTGAACCCACACAAATGTGTCTTCTGTATAGAAATGGGTTGATTGCTGGGGTTTGTAGTTTCGAAAGCCGGCATTCGCGTTGATCCCTCAAAGGTCGAAGCTATCATCAAATTGCCTCCTCCTTCGAGCCTTCGCCAACTCCAAAGTTTGCAGGGGAAAGAAAACTTTTTAAGACGATTCATTCCTAACTACGCTGAGGTTACAAAAGGTTTTACCCGGTTGTTGAAGCAAAACACTCAATTCTATTGGGATGAGATAGCTCAGAAATCTTTTGATGCACTCAAACACGCGTTGACCCATGCATCGTTGTTGCATCCTCCCAACTACAACTAGGATTACTTCTTGTATCTCGCCGCCTCTCATTCCACCATTGGAATGGTGTTAGTTCAGGAATATGAATCAGGAACTGAACATGTGATATATTACCTTAGTCGAACTTTAAATCCAACTGAGTTAAAATACTCACATGTGGAGAAATTGGCATTGGCAGTCGTTCAAGTTGTCCAACGTTTTCGTCACTACATTCTACTACGTAAAACTACGGTAATTTTAGATTGCAACCCTATGATCTACATTTTCACCAAGCAATTTCTAGGGGGCAAGTACTCTAAATGGATCGTTATCCTGCAAGAGTTCGACTTGGAATTTGAGAAATCTAAGTCTAAGAAATCTTTAGTTTTTGCGGAGTTAATGTGTGACTTCCCGCGTGCTGACATGGAAACTGTGGCAGAGGAGCCCATTACGGACGAACCCTTGTTTCTAATCAGCACTTTAGATCCATGGTATGGGGATATCATTGTTTATCTCCAGACCCAATCCTTTCGGCCAAAAATTTCAAGGTCAGAACGTCGAAATATTCGATTCCAGTCCCAACAATTCAGGATTATTGGAGATACTGTTTATCGCCGTGGGGCAGATTCTGTTTTTCGACGTTGCTTAACTCACAAGGAAGCTGAAAGGGTTCTAAATGACTGCCACTCTGGAGCATGTGGCGGTCATATGTCTGGGTATGCCACCGCCCAAAAGATATTGCGCGCTGGCTACTTCTGGCCTTCTTTATTTAAAGATTGTATTACAGCAGTCCAAAAATGCCACAACTGCAAGATTTTTTATCGTAAAATGCGTGCTCCACCTACTCCTCTCCACCCTATAATTGCGGTTGGTCCTTTTGCCAAATGGGGTATCGATTTTATTACGTGTAACCCTCACTCCGCTGGGGGACATGAGTATATCATCCTTGCGGTAGATTATTTTACTAAGTGGGCCGAGGCGATGCCTACATTTGAGGCATACGGCAGGACAGCTACAATTTTTGTGTTCAATCATATAATTACTAGGTTTGGTGTCCCGCAAGCGATAATCAGTGATCATGGGAGCCATTTTCGAAAGATTATGATGACCGAACTTACAGGCCAGCTTGGTTTACGTCACGATAGTTCAACCCCTTATTATCCATAAGCGAATGTTCTAGTTGAATCCATCAAAAAAGTTTTAGTTATCATGATCTGACGAATCATTGGGATTCATCGGTCGAATTAGCACAACATGCTATTTTTAGCGCTTTGGGCATACTGAACTTCAGTAAAAACATCAACAGGGCTCACTCCTTTCCAACTAGTCTATGGTTTGGAAGCCGTGTTACCCATTGAATGCGAAATCCCGTCACTGCAAATGGTCATCGAGTTACTTCCATCCACTTCCGAAGAGGAAAAGCGTTTTTTATACTTGGCTCAATTAGATGAGAATCGACGTGATGCTGCATTGGCAATCGAGACTCATGCAAAACGAATGAAAGCTCAGTATGATCGAAATGTGACCCCTCGAAATTTTTCGGAAGGAGATCTAATCTTAGTTTATGATCAAGCTAATGATAAATTAGGCGCTGGAAAATTCGTTCCTATGTGGCATGGTCCCTATGTTGTCAAGCGAAAGTTAGCCAAAGGGGCTTATGAATTGGTAGACTTTGATGGGGACTCTTTGGGAAAACCCAGAAATGGCCTTTACTTGAAGAGGTATTATGCTTAAAAGAATGGGTATGGAGATTTAGTTAGGATAGCTTTTTCTTTCTAGCTGGTGTGTTTTAGTTTAAACAGTGTGCTTAGCTTAGAGAGTGTTTTTTTCTTCATTATTCCTGCTCATCTTGGTTTTACTCTTGATATTGCAGATGTCGATGCCTCTCCAAACATACATTGGTTTCGCTGATGGTGCTTGTCATAATACACGAAACATCTCTTCCGCAGCTTGGGTTATCTATTCGCCCTCTGATGAGTTAGTATCTATGCATGGGGTAAGCCTCGGTCAAACAACAAACAACATTGCTGAGTATAGTGCAGTGATTGAGTTATTGTCTGAATCTATTTCATTTGGGATTCGGAATTTGATAGTGAGGTTAGATTCTGAACTCATTGTATTACAGCTCAATAGAGTGTATGCCATTAGAAATCCAGTGTTATTAAGATTATTTTTGAGAGTGCGTCTCTTGGAACGTGAATTTGATTACATTGAATATCAGCATATTCCAAGGTCTTTAAATAAATTAGTAGATGCAATTCCTTCTCGAATGTTAAGTAGACATTTGCAATAATCATACAGGTAAATTTAAAACCATTCCATAACATGATTTACAAGATAAGCCGGTAATAGTGATATATATATATATATATATATATATATATATATATATATATATATATATATATATATATAGGAGTGTGTCAAAAATACATCGTCTTCGTTCATAGGTTGAAAAACACCTTATGATTGGCAAAAATGATAAGTACAAAAAACAAAAATGTCATATGTGCCCACAATAGGCGATCATCCTATCACTGGTGATGATCTCTATAAGAAACCACTACACAGGCCACCTTGCAAAGGAACCTCCTAAAAGGTCTCGGGACTCCAATCACATAGCGCTGAAGTCGACGAGGAATGTCGTCTATAGTGGCCTCAGGAATATCTCTTGTCAAGCGCTCGAGATGACCCTCCAACTCGGCCAAAACCTCTGTTGATTCATCCTGTGGGCTGGCGTGGGTGCAACGGGTTGCCTCCTCTAGTAAGGCTGGAGAGCGGCTAGTCGCTGTGGACCCACATCTGCATTTGAAATTTTTACTATCAGTTTTGAGACTATGAAAAAAATAACAAAAAATTAAAATAGAAAAATGTTGAAAAGGATTTTACCTGACTCGTCCCACTGCTCTCCTGGTGGAAGAACCATGTATGGGTCACCATGAAAATCTATCCCAGTGTAAGGGAAGTCCTGAATAGAAAAGACCTAGTTTTCCAGCTATTGGAAATACTCAGGTTTGAATCGAGCAACCTCTGTCCTCTCGTCCAGGTGACGGGCCATGACTGCGACCCATCGCATCAGTTTGGGCTCTCGAGGAAGCCTGGCTCCAACAGTAAGGTGCTGTGGGATCAGCATAGGAACCCTCTCTAGGCCAAAACTCACGACTAAAACCCCATAACCAAAGGTCTTTAGTCGTCCGTTCTTCGCCCTGGTCAGTTGGCCTTTCACATTGGCCAACACGGCATCGCACTAGTTGAAGAGGTGCCTCGAAAGCAATCAACTGCCTTACGCATCTGCGATCCAATGGCAATATGTAATGCGGCAGCTCCGCAAAGTCTAGTGACAGTGAATGCAATCACCATGAGCTGAGGATGGGATATCGTCTTCATGTCTATCCCTTTGTCTCTAGCCTGGCTGTTGCAGTACTCTAGCCGAAGGCTATCGATAGACTAGCCACCTGGCCTAGTCCCGTGCAGAGTCAAGTCTTCGCCTCTCTTAGGCAAACCAGTCAAGAAATATATGTCCGCCAGCTCGATTTCAAGTTGGTGGCCGCCGATGAAAAAGCACTGGTCCTATATGCTCCATCTGTCAACCAGCCACTGTAAGAAATCCACCTGAGCCCTCATGCCAAGAATGGCCCAGAATTTGTACAATCCGCACACCCTCAAAGCATCAAGTGAAGGCCGATGATTCCATGCGGAAACATCCACATCCTCATCCTCTCGTTCACGCCAATCTAGCATGATGTACTCTCTGCATCAAGTATAAAGACAACTTAAAATGCTAGAAAATATTTTGTGTGGTCCATTTTTGAGAATTTTTGGGTTCAACATCCTTGCGGCGGGGACCGCACCCTACAGGTTAGACATAGTGCGTGGGACCGCACTTTGTCTACATGAAAGGTGCGGACCCCGATCTTTTTCCCAATGGAGAAAAATTCGAGGTCCGCAGGCCTGCAATGGTAAAGCTGCGAGCCCCCGCGCGCAAGTTTTGCGCCTAAAAACTCTCCCAAAAATGAAATAAAGGCCTAAAACAAAAAATTAAACGGTTAAAAATGAAGAGTGGGATGATGTGGATTACCTAGAGAAGACGACGTTCGATTCCGACGGTTGGATTTTCTACAATCTTCACGGGAAATTTTCTGAGCAAAACCACTATTTTCTCACCCAAACTCAAATGGTAAAAATGAATTGACAAAGGCCCTTTTTATAAGTTTTTTGAGTAAATAAATTGCAAGTTTGTTTATGTTTCACTTTGAAAAGGTATTTTGCGACATTTTTATCCATTTCAAAGAGGTATGAGTAATGTTTGTGTTTTTGTGCAGAATAAAGGATTATTCAGGCGAAATATATCATTTTCGACGAAAAAACATGTAGAGTCATCTTTAAGCTCGTTTCTGACTCCTAAAACATGAAAATATCGCCGAGTGTTTCTTTTGAACTCGTTAAAACGGAATTAAAAGACAGTCCACTTATAGCTCTTTTCCGACCATAAAAACATGAAAGGATCGCCGGATTTTTGTCGTTTCAAATTCGATATCAGTCATAAAAGGACGTGTCATTGATCACTTTTTTACTTTTTCGGGTCAAAGGCACTAATGACGAAAAGTACTCCTTGGTCATAAAAGATCAAGCGGTTCTCTCAAGTATTATTTTATATTTTTTCGGGCTTGGGAGACACAAATTTACGAAAAAGGTCAACCCTGGAGTCTTGTTAAGTTTTTTTAGACTCTCTAAAATTGAAAAACGCCGAGTTTCTCCTATACTGGACTCGTTAAAAATTTCACAGTAAAGGACCTGTTCAATTACAAACAGGAATGAACCACTCCTTCTTAGGGTTCGAATTTAAACTAAGTTGGACTCATCCGAAGGATGAGATTATAATCAAGCAAATGTTATCCTCCTCAAGCTTGTCAAAAATAAAGAGGTACTTGCCAGAAATGGTGGGGGAAAAGAGAGAAAAATGAGCCTGTTTGTCATACTTTATAACCACTCTTGAACACGACACTTTTATTCACCTGGGTTGGGAAATCCTTTGCCTAACAGTTGATCAAACCACATTGGAAGTCTTCAGCTGGTTTCTGGGTATTAACTTTGAGTCAATTGTCACCAAGCCATTTGTCGTGTCATTATGTGTTCAAGAGGTCACTACCAATAAGCCATTCATCTGCAAAATATCTGTCATCCATCTTGACCATCCCTGAGTTAGTCCTTGCAACTAAATTTCTTCAACTTGATCTATGGTTTCATGTTGTGGGCTTGCCTACGACGGATCACTTTCTATCGACATCAGCTCATTATCTAGAAAGATGATCTAGGAATCGTCAGTACCTTGAAGTCTGCATGCCTCAATGGCAGGTTTCTCGCCTTTGACAACAGTTTACATCATTGACTTTCGATCAAAGGATTCCGTGACATGTTCAACATCAATATATTTATTTGCATCTCATGGATTGTATTGTGTACTTTGAGAGCCATTGACATCATTGGTGGTTTCTCTCACACTTGTTAACAGTTTACATCATTGACTAGTAATCAAGTGGTTTCTACCATGTTCGACATCAACACATTCATTCGCATGGATAGAATTGTACTGTTTCAGGAAGTAGAAATGAAGACCCTGGATCTAGTTTCCATAATCCAAGCTGCGAGGAATTTTGTATTCATTATATAATGGACTATTCATAAACAGATGGTTACGTCCATACTGTGTCCACATGAGTCTATACTTGTGATGTTTTACAAGATCATTCCTGTATCAGAGCAATAGTTAGTGTTCTAGTCAGTTTTGATCTGAGTATGGGAATTCCTACCTCAGCGATGATATGATCACATATATATATCTTGCATTGAATGTTTTTACAGGTTCCAACCGGGCTCTCCACAAGATGATCCTTGAAATGATAAATTACTTCACTCTTCCTAAATGATAAATGAAATCCTCATCTACTACAGACTTCGCACTTTAGGGGGCAATTTGTTACACAAAAATATTGTCACCATGATTATTCGCAGTCAGTATGGGTCTACCATCACTTGTATTGTCCTCCTAGGCAAGTCTCAGACCTCAGCTCTTCAAGACAAGCTTTGAAATAAGAGAAAGACATTAAAAATCAATGAAACTCTGGTTCCGCACTTTCTCTCACTGTTACCTGCGGTCCTACACCTTCTGTGTACAAAAACTGCGGACCTGCCCACTCTGTCCCTAACGGTGTAGGTGCGGACCCCTGTGAAAGTCAAAATGCGCAAGTTTTATCTTAAAAAACGCACTTTGGGTTAATTCTAGAGGTTTCTAGAAGGAATTTTGACATGGATTGTTCGCTTTGAGGTGGTTCATGCATCCCAAAAGAGAAGGAGCTAATCCCTTGATGAGAGGAGCTATCCCTTTGAAGGAGGGCTTTATCCCTTTGAAGGAGGACCTAGTAACCTCCCTCCATTGCACTATAAATACAGGCATTGGGCTGGTTGCTGGAGAGGTTAGAAGCTGAAATTTTTTTTAGGGTAAATGCTGGTGAAATCAAGACTTCCTAGTTGAGCTTAAGAGGAGAGATCACACATCTTTTTGGCTTCATTGGGGAGTGAGTGAAACTTGTCAAAGTAGAGGGGACTTCTTGCTGGACCTTGGGAGGAGCTTGTACAGCATCAAGGCAAAGGTTGTAAATTTCTTTTTCTTTTGAATTACTAAAATCAAACTCATTTTTCTCAACAAGTACGTTATGTTATTTGTTTCATGGACTCCTTGACTTTCATGTTAAATATGTTTTATGCAATTGGCTTTTCAGGTGCTATTTAATTTGTTTACCTTGTTTGTGTTTGCAGATTCGCGAAAAGGAGGTCATTTGGATCAAAGGAGTTAGGGCATCCACAAGCTTGCATTGGACCAAAGGTAGGCCCTAAAAACACTTGTTTTCTATTGTTTATCAAAGCATATTTAGAGAAAGATAGTGTCTGGTTAGTTTGCTTGTCATTAGGTCTTCTTTAGATTCTAGGAAGGTCTATCTTGTCCGCAAGATCGACCTATTCCACATGACAGACTTCAATATACTTACTTTTGTTATCAATAAATTTTGATCCCGAGATCCATTTATGGACTTCCAAGTACCATTTGGAATCTATTTCTGAGCATTAACCACCTATATTGTCTCAATGAGTATCTAGTTTTATCTCGAGAGGTAGAGTTTCTTCTAAAGCATGGGACTCCGAACCACCATAGTCATAATTTTGTGGATACTCCAATAGGCCTCTTACAATGATGTCTCTACATAGCACTGCACCAACCATCGGACTCCCCATGAGCTTGATACACCAAGCACACATATGCTAGCATCTACTACTATCATAGCTCACATAGTAGAAATCAATGTTGTTTTTCCTAACATCATGCTAGCACATAAATCCATGCTAATCTCATTGACATCAATGCCAACAAACTTGCTAATTTTTAGGAAATTCCAAATGTAAACTTCCCAACTTCATCTCCCAACATGATTGTTGACATCAATGACAACACACTTACTACCACTAGCCAAATAGGCAATACCAACTATCCAACAATCTCGCCCTTTGGAATTGATGGAAACACCTCTTCAGTTCTCCACATTGATTGCCAATCCTCATTTTACTTCCACATATCTACTTGCATGAGACACCAATGGATTTCATCCTCTTCTTGGGCAATCACAACTTGTTCTCCAATAATATTCTCTCCCCTTTTAACATTAATGTAAAAGGGATACATGATACTTCTTCTCCCCCATCTAATCAATGACTATAGATGACGAGGGTCTATCTTCTATTGTGAATTCTGCTCTGTAGACTTCTCTTGAAGGGTTAATAGTTCTTATTGTTCTATAAACTCAAAATATGTGATATGCTCCCACTAAACATATACGTCTTCTGATTTGAATTCCTCTAGTTTTTGACACCTTATGGTTGGTGGCTAAATACTATTTTTTCCAGTCCATCTTTTTCACCAATTAAAGAGAAATTGATACCAACTAAAATTACTCTCACTATGGTTTTTGTTGCAAATTCTAATCATTAGGGATGATTTGAGATTGTTTTTCATTGCCACTACTACTTCATCAACTATCGTTCCTTCCCATGAGCATCTACACAGGGACTGATCTTGTGGGCATGTCCTATTTGAGTGATTCTTGTCATGCCACCCTTATGTTGTAGCTGATTGTCTTTACACTACATAAAATGTTGTTGTGTACTCCCCCTCAAATCTAGTTAGCTTCACTCCTCCTCTATCTTTCAATGTTTATACTTGAAATAAACAAGTACATTATTGTAATCAGCAAGGAAACTTGAACATACCTTAAATAAGCAGATGCACCTTTATGTCTATTCTTTCTAGCATCCTGCATGTGACTTATTCGACCTCCCTTGAGGCCATTCTCTTTCTTTACTCAGAAAAACAAAGGATCTACTCCCCCTGATAAGATCATCTTCCTCCTTCTTCCAAACCTTCAATGGTCAATTCTTGAGAGGAGACTTACTTTTCAGCTTCTTCTTTTCCCATGTTTTGGATTTCACTTGGCTACACATGGCTAGAGGAAAATTCTCCTTCAATTCATCTTTCTTAACCCATATCTTCTTGCTTCCTTTTTTTCTTACACATGGTTCTACTACAAGAGTAAGAGGATCACTCTTCCTAGTTTTCTTATTATTCATCTTTCTCTTTTGATATTGAGCACAAGAGATAAACTTTTATTCCTCTACTCCACTATTTATTCTTGTCTTCAAATCCTTAGCTATTACTCTTGCATGCATATGCTAAGAATAATTATTTTTCTCCCCATATATGAAGCCTGTTGCCTCATGCCCAAAGTTACCACATCTGTAGTGTTCGATTTGGCTTAATAATAGGGAAGAGCAGTTACTATTCTTGACAACGCTCTTTTCAAGACTTCTATTACTGTTAACACGCATTCTCCTAGCCTCTTTATGCATTGTTAGGTTGATTCTAGCCAAGGAATCACACTTTCTTCCATGAAATCTATAGTCTATGGCTTATGCCCAAAATTATTGCAATAAAAACAATACCCATAAAAGGGATTTTAAGCACTGAAGAATTTTTTTTTTTTATAGCTTTTTCCTTGAATGGGAAAGGAGCTCTGCTGGTTTCTCACGTGCCTTCTATGGCAGTTTGCATTACTTCCTTTCATTACCCCTTGTTCTTGCTGTTGGAATTTCCAAGTCTCACACGTTAGAAACTCTTCATGCACTTTACTAATTTATTCCTAGCTATTTGTTTTGTTAATTAACAATTTATTTACCATGTAAATACTGGAAATAAATACAAGTACATGCTCAACAGATTATAGATCGTCAACTGAAGGAAATAGAAACAAGCACACAAGTGAGACCGTTGTTTTTGGACTAATGTCCCCGAAAAAACAAAATGCAGGAAAACTAGTGCAACTATCTGAGGGTTTGATTTATTAAGCAGTTTTAGAATACAATCTCGGTGCCAAATCCAGCTCACCCAACAAAGAAAAAAACTCAACAGTAGCACCTCTATACTTGGAAGTAGATATTCCGAATGAAACCCTCAATAAACACTTTAGATTGGCCTGCATCAACCTTTGGAGGCACTGCATGAGTCCTCTTGCCCTCTATGTCACTCACGTTGTCCCTCTAAGGCACTGCATAGCTCCTGGCTGCCTCTGCATGAGCCATGGCAGGCTCTGTGTGAACCCTTGGCTGGTTCTACATCCCTCTCTCCAGATACTGCACTGATCCTCCCGGTGCTATCTCTGCCTCTCTGCTTCTGTATTCATTGCCCCTCAACCGCAAATCTAATCACTCTCTCAACTTTCTCACCAAACCGGCCCCAAAAAGTCAAAATCTTGATCTCTTGGTGTGTTCCCCAAGTCACCCTCAACCCTCCTCTTATACTTTTCCCGTTTACAAATCAACGGATGAGATTAAGTCCCTACTAAATGGCTAAGTTTTGATCTGGGTTGATGCTTGAATTTTTGACCAATCTAACAATTTTTTTTATTAATTCACATTAATATTTTATTTTCCCTATGTTTAGACTTACGAACTCCATTAAAAATATTAATAATTTTAATATCTCCCAAACTTTTTAGAATCTACCCAAACCCTTTCTGCGTATTAGAGATCTCATGTGCTTTAGCCTCTCCAAAAAATTTTGTGGCTAGATCACATGTGAGTCTACCCTAAATCAACACTTTCTTGGTTATCTTCCACTGCTCTTATTGTTTTTCTTACTAATTTTTTTTTCCCTTTCTTCCCTTGTCATTGCTAGAAAACAACTTCTTTCGATTTGTTGTTGTTGGAACCTTGAATTTCCTTTTCTTGGGAAGTTGACCCTTCAGCCTTCACAACATTGGAGCTTTTGTTTCTTTGTAACCTAAAGTAGCTTTAATGAGAGAATATCTATACTTCACAAATGTATTGTTCAAAGCCTTTGTGCTCTCCTCAAGCTTATGGTATTGAGACAACTCTTTATTTGACTTTCTTAAGTCATGTCTCAATGATACTAAAACAACTTGTAGTCTCTTACAGTGAGCTTCTCTTTCATATAGTTGAATGGTTAGCCTTCCATTAAATATGCTAGCCTCTTCTTGTTGACCATTTAGATGAACTATTGTTTTCCTCAACTTTTGTTGGGCACGAGATCCTCCAAGGGTAGTTTTGGGTCTTAGATCCCAAAATTTGGTCCAATTTTGTAATCCAAATGTAAAGACTCCTCATTTTGTTGTCACAGAGTGCGTAGTTGTTAAAGAGTCATAAGGTTGTCTACCCTTATTTTGGAAATGTAATGTCGGCTATAGAAGATCTACCCATGCTCCACAGGCCATGGGATTGTATAAATAGAGCTAAGCTCTAAGTAGTTAAAAAAAACTAATCAATGATGAAGAATTGAGTCATATCTTTGGAACAAAAGTCTAGGTTGGCTCATAGCGTAGGTGGAGGCTCTATCTCTAAGTGCGCAGAGGCCTGGAAGTCCACAGCTTAGTGCATGGACCTCAACATCTCAGGGCACAGGGCGAGTCGAGTCTGTAATCATCTTGAATTAGCAATAAAGAGAAGTATTCTATAATTTATGCATCTTTATTTCATGTTTATGAATATGTTATATTGGGTATGAGTTTCACTTCTAATTCTTATATGATGCGCAAATGTGTATAACTATATTGGGTAAGTGAACGCAAGTAAGAAAATTTGTTTATGCGAAAGGACTTCATGCCCTGGTTAGGGCTGTGCAGAAGTCGATTGTAACAGTTCACAAAGGTACTGAAGGATAGAGAAGATGGATAAGAAACCTACGTGAAGGCAATTACAATTGGAATAAAACGACATGAAAACCATCTCAAGGCTGCAGAAACTTGGTTCCAACATCCCCCCATACTGCTTCAGGTGAGACTTCAGTTTGTGCTTTGCGGGCTGATGCCAAAAGGGCCAGTAGTGTAGGGATTTGTTTGGCTAAGTAATGCTGAACCTAGGCGAGGCCCCCACAAGCTAAACAAATGCTTCCATTGTCGGGACCAGAATCTACATAAGAGATGTGCAATGTCGTATCATTGGAATCCAACTAAGAAAGAAATCAAAGGTTGGTTGGACAGAAAGATTCACAAGTTCACAAAACAAGAAAACATAAACCCGCAACTGTTAAAAGAATAGTGGCTAGACAGGTACCTGTATATGGAGATCCATGAAATATTTTTCGTGTCCTTCGATACTGACCTGTACGAGTAGATCACGAAGCTAGCATATAGCCAAGGAAGTTGGAAACTTGATGGTCCTATTGTGTGGACCCCAGAGCTAGTGTGAAGGATGTAAGCATCGTAGGATAAGATTGTGCATGCCGTCGATCATTGGCTCCATCGCATTATAGGAGGATTTGTTACTGAGTTTGTGGTTGACACCTCAGTCAGCTATAGCAAGGCAAAGCAATGCTTTTTCAATGGACCGCGAGGTAAGTACGTAAAATATTTGAATACTTGGATTAAAATGTTTTTGTGTGAAAAGTGGGTTATGTAGCTACCTTTATTTTCAGGTCTATGAGAAGTGGAAGAATTTACAGAAATGAAGGAAATAAGGTTCTAGAGCATAGCCCCTTGATTTCACCTCCACGAGGGGATAAAGAAGGGATCACGAAGGTCTCTCCATGAAGTGATATTCAATTGATAAGACAAGGATTTCTGCAAATTCCACCTCTGCCCACACCACCAATGGCTTCAACTCTATCACCTCCAACTTCACCCATACCACCTCTGCCTCCACAACAGAGAAAATTTTAAGAACCCCCCCCAAATTTATATGTATAATAAATGGGCAAATCTCCATGGTATATAGGAAAAATGGAAGGAAATTTTATCAATAATATAATATGTATATATATATATATATATATATATATATATATATATATATATATATATATATATATATATATATATATATATATATATATATATATATATATATATATTTGGCAAATCTCTCACCAGGCATGGCAAATATTTTAGTCAATTATAAAATCTTGTAAGATCTTGGTGAGTCTTTCACTAAATAATAAAACTTTGTAAGGTCCTAGTGAATCTTAGCATTGTGAACTCTTAGAGAATTTTTTGAAAAAGTATAAAACCATATATGACAAGAGCCACATGGTGGCAATATCACTGTTTTTTTCGCATTTCCATGAAATGGAACTTGTTTATAAAATTATAAAAAAGCCAACCAAGTCCCTTACAATATGCAGGTAAGCTTATAACAGAGTCTGATACATCTACTATGCTTGTCTTCATTCAAGTGTCATAGCTGTTATACTTAACACTGTGAATCACAACTCTCTCATAACTCAACTCTATAGTGTAATTAAAACCTTTGGAAATTGAATCTCACAGCTCTATAAAAAGGATTAGTGAAATAGAAGCTTTTTTGAATGAGCCCACTAATTATCACTGCTAAACAATCAATCCAGACTATGAAGTCTTCCATCTTGATCACAATCGTGCTCACAATCAAGGGAGTGCGACCACCTAGCCTGACATAATGGCCATCATAGCTTCCAATAATCAACAACCACCTTGCAAGGACATCCTAGCTCATGTCTCATGAATTTTATTCATCAATCTTAACTAATATAAATCTTATAAAGATAATATTAGAATCCTCTCCGGATTCACTGTTAATACAAGGGTAAAGGAAATTTTGTAGCTCAAGGCACTAGCCAATACCAACTTTAGTATTTGTGATCCCTTTGTGGGGATGCACCTACCCTTCCCCGTTGGGTTTCTGCCTTGTAACATAGTTCAAGGATCACAAGACTTTCCAATTTTCCTACTCCATTAGACACACTTTATATGCTATACATAGTGAATGTAATAGAAGCATTATAGAACACACAATTTCACAGAAGGAAGAAAAATCTTAGCCAGTTCAATATCAAAATCTTAACCACTGATTAATAAAGAATAACAAGTAGTGTAATGAATTGTTACGAGTTATTTATTTACAAGCTGTAAAGAATGTAGTGGAATGGAAAATATTACTTAGGCAACCCTTCAATATTTTCTACTAATATGTCTGTGCATGTACATATGAAATTAAGAGCATTGTTGAATACAAAGTTTCATTTTCTCTTGCCTCCATTTTGACAAATCAGTGTGAAATCAGTGTCACTTTGAATCTCCTTTCCTGTGTGGATGTTTTGACAAATCAATGTGAAATCAAAGTCACTTTGAATTTCCTTTCCTGCGAGGGATCACATCCACAATTGATTAGTAAAATATAATCTACTATATATTATGTTCAAGAAACTGACTGCAATCTACAGTGGAAACGAGACCTCAATTCTTATTCTGAATTTGAATATCTCAGGACAACATAAGATATAAAAATGCATATGGCCTTAGTAGCTAGAAAACAATCACTCCATCATTACAAGACCACCTAGATTTCAGCACTTAATCTAAATAATCGCGCTAGTTGTAGTGCTTATTTGCATTAACACCATGGAGAAGCAATAACCATGTTTCAAAGTACACTTACCAGAAAATTTGTAACATTCTAAGAATATTTAATGATAGCATTTGAACCTCATAGATATGGTGGGGAAACTAGGGAACCCAAATATTGGAAGATATCTAATACCAAATTTGAGAAAAAAATAAAAAAGGGAAAAAATCAAAATCTATAAATTAAGCAATGAATTGTTTACAAATCAAATACAATTCCTTTAACTAACAGTTAAATTGTGGTGATATATTTAAATATTTAGTAAGAGGGTAACTTCAAACCATGGAATATTACCTTTGTCATTACTGTCATCCCTCAGTGACTGAGATTACAAATCAATACTTATGGAAAGATTGTAAGAAATTCTGTGAAATAGTAAAGCGTAACCTCTATTTTCAAGCAACAAAATCAAGACATTGTTACATCAAGAGCCATAATTGATACATAATCAATGAATCAAGTCCTTGTATGTCACAAGCTTGTTTCACAAGCTCTATTTTCTAAATAACAAAATCAAGACATTGTATGTGGTTATTGCCAAAAGGAAACTGTGTTCTAATTTGGAAGGGGATCTTATCAAAAGACATGGATTTATTCAAAGCTACAAAGCCTTATGGGTTACTGAAAAATAAGTTGGAATATGGGATCATGATACTTAAATTGAAAAAATATGCTTTCCTTTTAGAAACATTATAGTTATACAATGTTTTTTGAAAGCATTAGAATTTGAAATTGGGCCTTTCTATCAAGACAAATTTTCATTAACAGAATGTACTTTCCTACCTGAAACGTTGTAGATATCCAAGAAAAACTTGAAAAGCATAAGAGAACTTAGCATAATGTACTTTCCTTCCTTCCTTAACATTCTTAAAGAGTTGAGGTTCCCCAAGTCATCAGGTAACTTTCGAAGGAAATGATAGTTAGTAATAGTCCAATTCACAATTGAAGATGTGTCACAAATACGAGGGGGCATCTCCTCCAAATCACAAAAGTGCTCCAGGTTAAAATCTAGCATTATTTGAAACTTAATGCTCGATTGGTTGTTATTGAACCCAGACATTTTTCCATTCTTCACTAAAAGCTTAAAGATAGCTTCTCTAAGTTCTACATGACTTTACTATGCTCTTGAAGTGGGGGCACATGCAGGCTCTCCAAGTGAATAGTCTTAAACTAAGTGAAGATAAGGCCGATAGATCATTCAGTGTGGATCTCTTTAACCCATAATTGAATACTATGTCTCTCTTGAAACCATAATTGAATACTATTAGGACTTTTGAGTTCTTCATGGAACTCAAAAATATTGGAAGAAATTATTTGCTTCCAAAAAGAGTAAAACTAAAGCCTCTGCTTGAGGACAATTAATGTCACACCACTAACACTTATCCGTGGAATCTATACAGGTAAACCACAAATGCAGAATTCCGTTAGAATATTGTGTTTATTGAATACACAAATGAGATCATTGCATTTCTTTAAAATATCTTTTGAAATCAAAATTACTGAAATTATATATCGATAATCTAGTGGGTGTAGGATAAAATTCACCCATGTCATTCACAGAAAGCATGAGAAAAAACATAATACTATATATAAAACCAAGAAAAATTCAAATTCATCACTTCTAGGGACCTCATAACCACCCTGCCAATACACAAGTATGTTCCTATTTGCAGTTAGAAATATTACCCAAATTACAATCTGTTTACTCTAGCATATGTTGGAAAGTTATATAAGGATGACTAGTGCAATCAATCCATTCCTTTTAGCCCTGGATTTGTTTTAGTGTAAAACAGAAATATAAAAATATACTTGTCCAATGTCTATGCTTTAACCATTAATTTCCTAAGTCTATTTAATATCTTCATTATCATAAAAACCAACCTATATCCATCTTAACTCCACATCTACCACTCTTAGGGGGATGAAATCTATTTATCCCTCTGAGCACTTGGTAGACCCAGAATTAAGATGGATCTAAGATGATAGAATTTCCCATTTAAATAGTCTATGCTCACATGAATACCATGGTATTACCATGAGCCAATATCATGGGTTATCATAAACCTGGAGCTTAAAAATTACCATTAGTAATTTATAAAAATTAATAAAATTAACAGTTGAATTTTATTTTATTTTTTATTTTAACCAAGCTAAAATGTTTGACATACATTAACTTACAACATCCATTTTTACTCTTGATCCACCAAGCCCCAAGAGGGATCAAATATTTTTGCACTCTATGCTAGTTTGCATATCACGATATTTGATACCTCTCGGGGGTTAGTAGATCTAGAGTAAAGATGGATCTATGCTCGTTTAATTCCCCCATTTAAATAGGCTCCATTCCAGGTGAATACCATGGAACAATACCATGTGCCATTTTTATTATTATTAATAATAATATTAGGGTTAATAATGTTTTTTTGCATGGTATTAATAACAATCTTGTACATGGTATTTGTCCCATAGTATTTTTCCCATAGGTTTCACCTAAATATAATGCATTTTTTGAGTGTTCGTAAATATAAGGTGAGTTATGGAGTAAATATAAAAAAATGTTTTATTTGTTTACCATACCTCTCGTTTATTTATATTTTTATTAATTTACCATACCTCTTTTACAAATATGGTATTTGGCCCATAGGATTCACTTAAATAAAACCTCTTTCTTGAGCCTTCATAAATAGAACGAGGGTTATGAACTAAATATAAAAAGAGGTTTTATTTATTTACCATACATCTAGTTTATTTATATTTTTATTTATTTACCATACCTTTTGAGTAAGTATAAAAAGACGTTTTATTTATTTACCATACCTCCACTTTACTTAAATTTTTATTTGTTTACACCCTTGCATGTATATAAGGTGACTTATGGAGTAAATATAAAAAATGTTTTATTTATTTACGATACCTCTCATTTTTTATATTTGTATTAATTTACCCTACCTCTTTTATAAATATGGTATTTGGCCCATAGGTTTCACTTAAATAAAACCTATTCTTGAAAATGGGCAAATGGAAGGTTGTAACTCCTAGTTTCAAGTGCTAAATTTACATTTTTTACCCTCTCCCTTAAAATAAGGTGGGATATTTGAGGTGATTTGTAAAAATGTGCTATGATACAAAATATTCACCCACTAAAAATTTAAAACCCCTTAATTTCGCCAAAGGGAAAACATTCGCCCCTAAAATTTTCTATGCTCCACCATGACTCAGTATGGCAAACATAGTGAAGTTTCCTTTGTTCGAAGGCTTGGAAAATGAGGACCCGACCAATTCTATTTCGTTGTGAGGGTTGTATAGGAAGCTCAAGGTGTTACAGATGACCATATAAAGAAAGAGACACTGGTTAGTGCTCTGCAATATTGCAAGTTAACCTGGGATATTAAGTACTCTAGCGATTTCCCAAATTATAAAGTAGCAGACATCCAAGCAACACTGAATAGGGAATTTAGCTGGCCCAAATCTAAAGTGCAGTCAATTTTTGGATTCAAAGAGATCACGATGCTACCAGGTGAGACGCCTTGGGAACTAGTTGAGTGGCTAAAATGTATGATCCACGAAGCCAACATAAATTTGACAGATGGAAAGCATCACGAGTGGTTTTTGGCTTCGCTACTACCACAGCTAAGAAGTGCACTGTCACAGTAGAAGATAACAACTCAGGTAGAGGCCCTCGAGATTTCCATGAGACTACACGAGACTCCGATGCAGAATCCTAATCTAGGAGTTCAATAGATCCTCGTGTAGGTGAAGAACCTGTGCCTTGAGATGCAAAGCTTGAAGCAGGATAGGACAGTCTGGCCAGAGGTACACAAAGAAGTATGGTGTGTAAAATGAAAGAGTCACTGTCATGAAAAAGACCACTGCCAGGTCTTTGCAAATTACCTTGCAGGAGGAGGACTGATGCCTTTAAGGCCAGAAGCTCAAGTAAGACCTAGCACGGCGGCTCCTTTGTGGTGCACTATCTATCAAATAATGAGAAAGCATGCCACATATAACTACCACGGTTACAAAAGTATATGCAAAGTCCACAACAGTTATTCTGCAACTTTTGTAGATTGGTGGGACATGATAAGCGTAAATGTAGCAGCTATGAATTCATGATGGACATAACTTCTGCCTATAGGGTTTAGGCCGAAACATGGCCCCTTGACCAGAATGCAGGGATGGAACGAATAAGATTTCAAGGGTGTGGGCGAGGCCGAGGTGAAGGAGAACCTTGTAGATGTCGACGACCATTGATTTGGTACAATTGTGTAGGACCACGACACTATGCCCGTGATTGAACTAATCCAACACGTTCATTATGCAAGTATTGCACACTATTTGATCACGAAACATAAGATTGTCCTACACTAATAGCTAGAATACGTTTCAAAGGGTCGCTACCACCTCCCTCGACTCAAAACCTATAGATTTTGAGGTCTGGTCCACGCGAGGAAGATCTGAACATAAATATAGTGCTCCGAAGTGGAATTGCGACAGAAGATGTCAAGGGGAAACAACCAGAAGACAGTACCTGGGTTTGAAAAGCCCGACAAAAGAGGTTGAGTTTGATTTGGAGCGTGCTCGAGAAACCTTTATGGAAGCTAAGAAGATATTGACTGAACCCTCCAATTCGGGAAGCAAAGATAATATTGAGTCGTAGATGGACCCCTCTATACTCACTACCTTCCTCGAAACCTGTATGAAGTTACTGCGCAACAGTAAGGCTATGAAAGGGTTACAGGAACTCATCAACAAATGTGCTAGGACTGTGCGAGGAGAACTGCGTGTACTCTAAAAGATTGGAAGGCATAAAATATGGACAAGGCGTTAAATGAGACTCACCACGCAAATTGGAGAATACAAGATGGATCAAGTCATTCTGGATTTGGGATCAAATGCGAATGTTTTATGGAAAGAGACATGGGAGAAAATGGGGAGATCTGTGCTACAATGGTATCCAATTCAGCTAAGGATAGAAAATAAAAAAAAATCATACCCATGGGGTGACTATAAGGAGTAACCATGGATATTGAGGGAGCGAATGAGCTAGAATATTTTGAAGTAATAAAGATTGTTGATGACAACAATCCCTACCCTGCGCTCTTGGGAATTGACTGGGCTACTGACATGAACGGGGTAAGCAATTTGAAGAAGTGAAAGATGATATTTGAGAAGAAATAATTGTGTGTGATAATACCCTTGGATCCTACTGAAGGATGGCACTATACGGAATGAATCCGCTACTATGAGAGTGATGATGATCTGGACTGCATCTATAAGATAAAAGTAGGAGACAAAGATTGGTTGAATGCTAGCGTAGATGGGTGGATTACATGGAAGCGCGAGAGTTCTTGCACTTCAGATTCTGATGAAGAAATAGAACGCTGACAGAATCGGTTACATAAAGTAACTACATTGAATTGTAGTATGATGACCCGACCGTTACAGTATTTATCGTTACAAGAAAGGAATTTGCCTACTTATGATGGTCTGAATGAGGTAGATACCTGCTTGGATGCATTTGAGAGGGAGGTTCCAGAAAAGCAATGCTTCCATGCCTTGGACTGGGTCCTTCACACGATGCCCACAAGATGGTGGGGTACGCACAAAGGAAGCTTTGATGATTAGCATGAATGTAGGAGAATGATGTGAGAACGATTTTAGAAACCTAAGATGTGACTTACAGACGAGTATGATGGATCGAATGATCCACGCATGTGGACAGAAGCCTATGGAGAAAAGCCCCAACCTGAGGAAATTCACAACTACTCCACGCTGCACTACCTACTTAATAAGACAACAATGTAAACTTTGAAACGGGAACTGATACTGTTACCCATTTCATAGAGATAGTAAAAAAATGACCCGATTTTCAAAAGTGGTGATACAGAATACACGTTTTTTTAAGAACATGGTTTTTGGAACTTTAATTTTTTTTCATGTTCAAGAATGAAATCAAGTTTTAGAATGGTAGTGATTTTCATGCTGATTTTAAAAAGTGAGTATTCTGCATCACACCTTTTTTTTAAAAGACCTATTTTTTTACTTTTAATTTTCTAGTGTGTGAAATGTGAAAAATTATTTTCTAAATTTGATAGTTTTTGAAGTCGTCATTTTATTCATATTTTCTTGTTCTCTATCTTAATATATTTTTTTAGGGGGGTTTTTATTGTTTTGCGTTTTTAAATTAGAAAGTCGATAGTTTGAATTTTAGATAATCTGCATATTTATACATCCTTAATTAATTTTTCAATCCACATGAAATAATTGTTTCTAAAAAACAACATTTTTTAACAATGGACATAAAAATAACCATTTTTAACATAAATATAACAAAAAAACTAAACGTTTTGATAATTTTTTGCTAGAATTAACATGCCAAAATCACAATTTTTATACAAAAATATTAACTAAAAATGGTCAAATAATAGTTTTTTTTATGAATTTCATGTCAAAAAAATAATAATAACAAATTTTTTTTCAAAAAATAATAATTAACTTAAAAATCAATGCGAAAATCACAAATTACAAATATTGAACACATAACAACTTTAATTCATTGATTATTCTTTTCATGAAATGTCAGAGTCAAAACATTGCAAAGCTTGATTTCCAGGTATAACTTAAATTTAATCAACAATGTCACGTAATCCAAACTCTTCGTCCTCTAGAGTTTCATCATTGTCATCTTCCACAATATTTTTTGCTTCCTTTTGCGCAATTTCCTCTTCTAATGGATCTTTGATGTCTGCAAATCTCCCAATATATGTCTTTCCAAACATTCCATGTAATGGTGGTTGGGGTTCCTTTGACTTTTTTGCCACACGTGATTCATTAAAGTCCCCTTTCCTCAACCCAATTTCTTGCATTTCATCTGGAAGAAATTGAAGAACATTAATTCTTTGCTGAATGAAATTGCATTGTAATGGATCTTTCTCAATTGCAATGCAATTTCTTCCTTTTTGAAGGCAGCATGCTAGTGTTGTACCTAATTATCAAGCACAAAAAAATAATGAAGTAAATTAGTACAATGACATATTAATTAAAAAAAAGAACATATTGAAATTCAATTCCATGTGGCAAAACCTACCTGAGCCAGAAAATAAATCCAGAACCCAATCTCCTTCATTTGAACGTATGTCTATAAGATAGTTAATCAATAATTGTGGTTTCTGATAAATGTTAACTATCTCTCCTTTCGTTTCTTTGTCTTCATATGTTAGTTTTCTCACAAC
Source organism: Pinus tabuliformis (assembly GCA_031772625.1). Lineage (NCBI taxonomy): Eukaryota > Viridiplantae > Streptophyta > Pinopsida > Pinales > Pinaceae > Pinus > Pinus tabuliformis. Next base: position 197,666,798 of record CM062817.1, on the reverse strand, counting down.
AACATCATAAGTCAGTATTTGGCTATGACTCTTTCTCTCCACCCGATTAAAAATCATAGACATATGGCTATCATCTTTTGCCCAACTATTAATATGAATGAACTCACAGTCATTTATAAATTGTTGATCTTCATTGTCTAGAAGATTTGACTTTTTCCTGTAACATAAAATAGTAAAAGTTCAATTAACTTGTACATAAATGAATTTTTCAACATTAATCAAATATACCTTTAAACATCTTACCATGTAAGTTGCATCCTTGAATTTGTTTTCCCCTTGAAGCTTGACAATACCATTTCCAATTGTGTGTCTGAATGAAATGTCACAAATCTCCATAATGGTGATGACGTCACTTCCATAAATCGTGCCACCACTTTATTAAAAGCTTGATAAGTATAAGGGTCACTATCATAGTAAATGTTTGGAATATTGATACCATGGGGAATATCTGCAATAACAAGGGCATAATCCCTTTTTGGTATGAGTTTAGCAATGTCTTCACAGTCGCCTTGTATTACTTGATATTGAATAGTGTCTAGCCCATTCCAAATGAAATGATTAAGAGTTGGATCAAGTACAACATTCTTAATACGTTGCTTTCTCAGTCTTTCAATCTTTATTTTTCCAATAAAAGTCTTGAAACTGTCTGGTGCTCCATTATCTTCTTTCTTCATCTTTTACCAAACAAACAAATGTATGTGTAAGTTTTAAATTAAAAATAGTACACAGATGATTAAAACTGAATGTATAAATCAAGTTACCTTTTTAAATGCAAGATAAAAAGCTTTTAATGTTGATGTAGAACATGAATCTGGATAGCTGCGTACAACATCATCCCAACTATCTTCATTCAACAATTTAACCATTTGTTCCTGAATTTTCATGTAAACTTTGTGACTGCATAGATAAAGAAAGAAAAAGTTAATATAATGATATGTATAACAAATACTACCAATAACAACATGTTTTATTTAAAAGATAACTATAATCCTGGAAATAAGTAAAAATAATTCAGCAAACATACTTTTGAAATTCTTCAAACATTTCTTCCAATGATAATTCCCTGACCTCACACGAGATAATATTGTTTTGACAATTTTTTCATCTTTATCTCCTTGCATCGCCCTCCAAGGCGTGATGGTTATATCATCTGGAATTTTCTTCAGTTCAGGAGCTGATTTATTTTTGCTACATATCAATGGCTTAGACTTTTTGACCCTCTGGTTTTTAATGCCAATGTCTTCCCACATGCTAAAAATGTCATCAATCAAATTCCAAATATCTCCAGTTCTAAATGCCAATTGGAAAATGTTATCAATACCTCTGAATAAATCGCTATATCTGTTGTCTTTTCCACCTTTTGAATTGGCTTTCTCTTCAATTTGATAGCCTATTTCCATACAACATTCCTTTCGGAAATCTGCAGTAATATTTATCTTATCCCCACCACATTTTTCTAGGAATTCACTATGAATAAATCTAACCTTTTGGATCAAAGTCATAGACATCCTATATTCATTATCTGAGTTATGATCCAATGCAACTAAATTTGATTCTGTTTCATTTAAACCAACATAAATGATACATTTCATTGTTTCAAAACGTGGGTTATTAGGATATTCCTCAATCAATTGTCTTTGAGCTTCAACAGAATGGTTCCCCCAAAGCACATAATAATTGTATTCAAAACATTTTGACTTATCAAATGCTTCTTTGTTGGGAACTTGAAGTGGATCAACAAGAAGCACATAACTAACCACATGAGCATATGGATTGTACCTCATTAATGTCTTCAAGTTGTGAACATGCAAATGATGTGGCTTTCTGATTTGATATTGGCATTGTCCTTCACTTGCCTTATAGGTTTGTCTGACATTTAACTGAAATGTACGACCACCATCAATTAAGTTTCTCTTTGTCAAATTCTGTCGAATGGCATTTTGTTTTGTTTTGATTATGCCATCATCTAAATCAGCTCCTGGTGTAATGATTTCTCTGCTTTCTTTTGAAGTTTCACTACGTTCTTGACTGCTGGTAATTACTACTTCAAGATCTTCAACTCTACTTTTTTTCGTCATAACATTCTCAAGAGATCTATTCTTGGGCATTGTTACTTTTGGTCTTTTACGACCTTCTTCAGTTCCAATGTCATCTTCAGTAATGGCAACATATGCTTCATTGTCAATTTCAACTTCATCATCCTCAAAAGTAACTTGTTTACCCTTGCTATATTTATCCACCAGAGGCCTTTTTTTCTGATTCTTTGGACGTAGTTTTGTAGCATCATCAATTACTACATTTTCCATGTTTTCCATATCTTCTTCTGACACTGAGTAAAAATGGCTGACAACTTTCATGATATCATGCTCTATGAAATGAATGCATCCCAACCTAATTGAACAGCTTTCAACAAAATTCTGCCAAACAAAATATCATATGTTAATACAAACAAAGTTAAAAAAATATAGCAAGACACTTTCAAAACGCAAAATAAAAATACAAATAACAATACTTACGATGTTTTGTGTCATCTCATTTACGATTTGTTTACACAACTTTGTAAATACCTCTCTCGTGTCATATAATGAATATGATAGTTGGTATTTAATCCTTTCATGTGACTTGGGAGCTTTTGTAAGTACGTAAACAACTTCAGTGTTTGGTACCGAACACATATCTATGACTCTTCCCATCACCTCCAAATTTTCATTATTTTGGTGTATATCAATGTATAGATATATATTCATAGTTGTTCTCTCTCTTTCTTTCACATACCAGACTCTTGATGGAGATTTCACCTCTTTTGAACTTTTCCAATCTGAGATTATCTTCTTATCACTTGAAGCACTTGAAATATTTGTAGGCATGAGCTCAGGTGGAGTTGGTTCACCAATGTTTTTTGAAGATACACCTTTAAGACTCTTTGGTCCAGAAAGATTCACAAAAATTTTCCTTGATGCCATTTTCCTAAAAAAAAACACATAAATTAGTAAATAAAAAAACATATTAACTTAAATTAATAACAAAAATATACCATAAATTTTTTATTTGTATAATCAGAATTGCCCAGCCACCTCTAACGGGCAGGTGGGTCGATGGGCGAGCGGGAGGTCAGATGAGGGATAATGAGGCTAAGTAGACATTTGGGAAGTATGGGCAAGCCCCTACCCACACGCCCCCCTAACCCCCTAAGCTTCCCCCCCCCCTCCCCCCTTCCCCCCACACCCCCACCCCCCCTACCGTCCCCAAACCCCCTACACCCCCCAACACCTCCCCGCGGCCGCCCCCCCCACTGCACCCACCACTCCCCACACCACGCGCCCCCCTACCCCATTCCCCCCCCCCACCATCCCCACGCCCTACCCCCCCCTACCCTTATCCCCCCCCCCCACCCTACCCTACCCTTACCCCCCCCCTAACCCCCCTATTCCCCACCTGCGCCCTACCCCATTCCCCCCCTTTGCCCCCTACCCTACCCCCACCATCCCCCTCCCCTACCCCCGTCATCCCGCCCCCACCCCCTATCCTACCCCCTCATCCCTCCCGCCCTGCCCCCCCCATCCCCCCAACCTACCCCCATCACCCTACCCCTACTCCCGCCTTACCCCCCGCATTCCCCCCCCACTCCCCCCCCCCCAAGCCCCCCCCCCCCCCCCCTTACCTCCCCCAACCCCCCCCCTCACCCTACCCCTACCCCCCCACCACACCCCCTACCCTACCACCCCCAAGCCCCCTCACCCCCCCCCCCCCTACCCCTACCCCGCCCATTCCCCATGCACGCCCCCTACCCTACCCCCCCCTACACCCCGATCCCCCCACCCTCGCCCCCTATCCTACCCCATCCCGACCCCGCCCACCCGGCCCACCCGCCAGACCCCGCCCACCTGGCCCACCCGCCCGACCCCGCCCGACCCGGCCCCCACCCGCCCGACCCGCCCACCCGCCCAACCCCGCCCACCCGCCTGACCCCGATCGACCCCACCCACCCGGCCCACCCGCCCGACCCGGCCCACCCGGCCCACCCGGCCTATTATCACTCAGGTTGTCCCTTTTGACTCCCAAAGGGATACGGCCGAGGTAACCACAAACCAACTTTCGACTGCAGGCACTAACCTGCCTGTAGTCAGAGAGGGCTCTCTCTTTATGATTTAGCTTTGTTGATGGGGGTGATTTTAGGCTAGATATGATGCACAGGGGTTTTGAATGAGTTTTGGTGGGAAAACTGACACTTTCAGGTAGAGAGGCTGAGTATAGTCTAAATGTTTCAAACCATTGGGCGTGGAGTTGAGGAGGGGAACTGCTGGTGTGTTTCCTTGATAACCGTGAGGGAAAATGGAGCAAGATAACTGAGATTGAAGCAATTTTTAGGTTTAATGGATGAACTGAATGCTAAAGAAAGAGAGGCAGTTAAGAATCTCTCCAACAGATTAGCAGAGAAAGTAACAGGGCGCTACCTAGGAGCAGTTAAGAATCCCTAGGTAATTGGCTAGCACAGATGAACTGGGGCAAACATGAGCCAGAAGGAATTCAATGTTCATAACCAATTCATTCAAAGAAAACATCAAGAAAAAGCAGGAATTGAGCATAGAGAGAATTTAAACTAATTCTAGGCTATTCTTTCTTCCTGCTATTTAGATAATGGCAAACACATAAACAGAGATAAGAGACACTTATTGCTTCAGGCCGCAGTGCAGGAATTCCATCTTCAACTCTTCAACACATTCATCAACAATAGACAGTTCGCTCTCCAAGCTTTAAGCAATCTTTGATTACAGAAAGTTCAGGTATACACAGCGAGTCTCTAGTGAAAATTATCAATTGACCAACCCTTAAAACTATACAGAGGGTGGTATATATAGGGAAAAAACTCTCTGCAGAGTTCATTTATTACATCTTGACCTAATTAGGTCATAAAAAATGACTACTTGACCTAATCCTATCCTAAAATACATACAAAAATATCTCGGGCCGCGCTCAGGGCCGATGTGTCAAAACTGAATGAATGATGTTATCCTCGGTGGCTTTCTGGAGTGATTTCTGCAATAAATGGGTATGGGTCTCTGCGTCCTTGCTGTCCTGGTGCATTGAATGCCTTGAGGGTGATTTGAAGGCAAGGATGGGTTTATGCTTTGTCGATTTGACTCTCTGGGGGCTTCATAAATGTTCAGGTGCCTTGAGCCCCTAAAAAAATCATGACTGACTCTCTCTGGTGTCTTTTCTTCCACTGATACTCTCTAACAAAATCTGGGTTGCCGATCTGATGTACTGCTGGTCTAATCACCAGTAAATGGTCGTTTTTCGGCCTCTGTATCATCTGGAATTGTCTTCTGATCCTTTTGATATGCTCTGTGAAGAAAACGGATCATTTTTGCGCCTTTTCGGGCTTCCTAGGGCTGCATGGAGCGAAGATTCCTTAAAGATTCCCTGAAGATTCTCCATTTTGGCCCAAAAAATCTTGCGATGAGCGATTTTCGCTAGGTGCAAATCGCTCATCAAAAACTGCCTCAGAATTCGATTCCGGGGCTCCGAAGTGCGATTTTTGCGCCTCTGCGCCCAAAAAAGTGCTGATGACATCAGCATGACATCAGCATGGCGACATGGCGGGATGACGACAGCATGACGTCATCTCGTACGGTCGGTGATGTGGCAGGTACGGCGGCGGGGACATGTGGCAGTGACATGGTAGGAGGCCACGCAGGCGGGTGACTCATCAGGTGACTGGTCAAGGGGGTGACGTGGGCATGACTGTGCAGGGGGGTGACGTGGGCATGACGTCACCTAGCAGAAGGCGGTAAGCGGTATGTGGCACACCGCTTATGGGGAATGGCAGTTTCGGAGGGAGGGGATCCACCACAGCCCGGCGCCTGACGTGTGGCGGGAGTACGGCGGCAAAACCGCCGAACTCCCGGACGTTAAAGGCCTGGCGCGTCGGGGATGAGGATGCCCGCTAGCTGTTGATCTGCGGGGCTGTGGATCGGACGGCTGGCGGCGGACGCGACGGGATAGGTGGTTAACGGGCGGGGATATTCGCAGGAATATCCCGAATTTAATATGCACGGCGGATGGGTTGTAAAGTTAGGAAAATGGGTTTACGGGGTTAAATAAAGGCGCGGGTTAATATTTATGCACAGGAACTTTGGGTTAGGGGCGGAATGTGGGTTTTTGGGGTTTTTAGGGTTAAGGGAGAGGTTAGTGGCTGACCAGATGTCAAACCAGTTCCTCAATGACGCGGATGGGCTAAAAACGGTCCCAGATGGACTGAGATTTCCCGGACTTAGTGGAATTATGGCTATAATGCCAGGGAGGGGTAGGTACATAGGGGGATTTATATATATGATTTTAATAGGGGAAGGGAAAGAACTAATAGGGAGTTATATAATAAGGGTGATGAGAACAAGAGATATGTTAGTTAACTCCAGCCTGAGTACCTCCAACTAAAAACTGCCTCGGACCAAAAAATGGACTGTTTATCAAAATTGGAACACAACATTGGCCTGTGGAGTAGCACAGTCCTATGAATATTTTCTTTTGGCCATCTGTAGCAAATATGGAGCATTGCAGCATGCATAGCACGACATATTTGGCATGAAAAATGTCGATCATGAAAGATGATTAACCTGCTGCAATAGGAGGCTAACAGTGGCTCCACTTGGGGATGGCTTTCCTTGCGAAAAGTCAAGAACAACAGGTCAGATTGCCTTGTATTCAATTGTTGTTGTGTTCTGCAAATTTCTCTTGGCTGGCTACCTTATTGATCCTATCTACCTACCTACCCTAACTAGCACTCACTTAGCTGCTAGGTGAAGTCAAATAGCCAATGCAGCCACTTAAGTAATAATAATATGAGTGGGATTTGTTGCTTGTGCTTGCTAGTGACACCATATGAGATTTTGCAATTTGTTATGGCTTTGTCCATCTTTGGGAAGATCAGGAAGCTACTGACCTTCTTTGCGGTGTTTAAATACTGTAAAAAACTGTCCTCCAACATATATATACAATTTTTTGGCTGAATTAAAGAACTGTAAAAAGGTTCAGGATCACTACCATGCCTTGGAGTCGGGAGATCATCGACAACTTGATACTGAGCCTTGTAGCCTGTTGGTGAGGTCGTGCATTGATCTCTCTCATCATTCTCCCTGCCAGCGGATAAGTCATTCAACACTGGCAGAGGTGTCTGCAATTTATTACAATCTGGCTCGAATATGACTTGACTGATCTGAGCAGGCTGCTGGTCTTCTTCTTCTTTGAATAACTCAGATGGCTGAAAACAAAGAGGCAGGGGATCCACTTGGATCATTTGGTCATATGCTTCTGCTTCTGGGTCCTCCTCGATCTGATATTCAATGGCTCTTTGGGGCTGCAAAACTAGAGGCGATACCTTTGGAACAATATCTTGATTTACCTCTAGACGGTCAATAGCAACATGTGGCGACACTTGATCATATACAGCATGATAGTTATCCTTGATAAATTGAAAAGATTCAAAACAAAAGGGTAAAGTTCCTTCACCGAAATGGACACACTCTGCGTTTTCCTCGTTTTCTTCATAGCGAAGACGGGCACACTGATCATTAGGTTCAGGTTGCTGATCCTGAACACTGCTTCCTGCCAAAATAGGATCTGATTCCTCTGCAAGGCTGATTTGGTCGTTAGGCTCATAGTCATCATTATGCAGATCATACTTGGGCAGAGAGTTGAAAGAAGAGAAGCTATTATATTCACACAGTATATCAGGAGACTGCTCCATCATGTATGGCTGGATGAATACACCATCTGTTTTGTGGCAGGTTTGTTCGTGAATGTCACTACTTTCCTGTTGTGAAACAGATCTGTTCTGGTGCTCTGAACTTTCCACTTTCATTGTGATCAATTGCATCATTTCCTCTGTCTTTTGTAGCACACTATAAAATCTCTCTTCTTGATCTGCTTTGTGTTGTTCTTCCCTCCTTTTTAGATTTTCCTCTACGTCCACAGCTATGTCCTGCATCTGTTTCAAAGTGGACAGGCATCTCTCTCTTAAACAGAATTCCATTTCTGCGTCTAATTCTCTAGGATATTGCAATAGAGCTAAATCAAGGGGAGGTATTACATTTAGAGGCATGGCTTGATAAACTTGATTGAATCTCTCTGAAAACTGTTAGACAGATTCATCTGGATGCCTTTCTAAATGATTGTATTCTTCGACGAGCAAGAAGAGATTACCTTTGATCATCCATCTATCAAGGAAAAGCTTGGAACACTGCTGAAACTTAGAGATGCTCGCCTCAGGAAACGCTTTAAACCAAGTCCTAGCTTCGCTTTGCAAAGCAAGGGCAAATAGTCTAAGACTGACATCTTCATTTTCCACTTCAAATGTATTAAGATAATCTTCGAAAACCTGGATATGTTTCTGGGCAGTAGTGCCATTCTCTCCATCAAATCTAGGGAGATATTCAGGATGATTTGTCGGTAGAGGACCAAGTACAGGAGGCAAAATGAGCGGCTTATATCTTTCAGGAACTTTACGAGGCACGGGAGTATGTACAGGAACTAGAAGACTAGACTCTATTTTTGGTTTCTCCTTGACTGTATGATGATCTTCCACAGCATTTGAAAGCTGCTGCTCTGATGTGCAAGGAGGCTTTTCAACAATCTTTTCCAAAGGAAAAACACAAAAATCTGACATAAAATCGCTTTTAAAGTACAATATGCACAACAAAATCTGGTGCAAGAGAAAGAACATGATTTCTTGGATGATGGTCCAAGTCGAGAGCCTGATCTGCTTATACAATTCCTTCGGGTTCATTTCTCCAGCGGAGTCTTTATTATGAGGATGATGTGGAGTTGCGAGGTGGAAGATGTAACCTTGAAGTGCCTGATCTCTGTCCACCATCACAGATCAGAGCTGAACATGAAAAACCCTGAAGAAAGGAACACTTTCTCTAGAAAACGAGGTGAACTGGTCAAAATTGAGGATTTATACTAAACACATGATTCATTTCCCTAGTGGAGTCGCCATTATGTTATCACTCAGGTTGTCCCTTTTGACTCCCAAAGGGATACGACTGAGGTAACCACAAACCAACTTTGGACTGCAGGCCCTAGCCTGCCTGTAGTCAGAGAGGGCTCTCTCTTTATGATTTAGCTTTGTTGATGGGGGTGATTTTAGGCTAGATATGATGCACAGGGGTTTTGATTGAGTTTTGGTGGGAAAACTGACACTTTCAGATAGAGAGGCTGAGTATAGTCTAAATGTTTCAAACCATTGGGCGTGGAGTCGAGGAGGGGAACTACTGGTGTGTTTCCTTGATAACCGTGAGGGAAAATGGAGCAAGATAACTAAGATTGAAGAAATTTTCAGGTTTAATGGATGAACTGAATGCTAAAGAAAGAGAGGCAGTTAAGAATCTCTCCAACAGATTAGCAGAGAAAGTAACAGGGCGCTACCTAGGAGCAGTTAAGAATCCCTAGGTAATTGGCCAGCACAGGTGAACTGGGGAAAACATGAGCCAGAAGGAATTCAATGTTCATAACCAATTCATTCAGAAGAAAACATCAAGAAACAGCAGGAATTGAGCATAGAGAGTATTTAAACTAATTCTAGGCTATTCTTTCTTCCTGCTATTTAGATAATGGCAAACACATAAACAGAGATAAGAGACACTTATTGCTTCAGGCCGCAGCGCAGGAATTCCATCTTCAACTCTTCAACACATTCATCAACAACAGACAGTTCGCTCTCCAAGCTTTAAGCAATCTTTGATTACAGAAATTTCAGGTATACACAGCGAGTCTCTAGTGAAAATTATCAATTGACCAACCCTTAAAACTATACAGAGGGTGGTATATATAGGGAAAAAACTCTCTGTAGAGTTCATATATTACATCTTGACCTAATTAGGTCATAAAAAATGACTACTTGACCTAATCCTATCCTAAAATACATACAAAAATATCTTGGGCCGCGCTCAGGGCCGATGTGTCAAAATTGAATGAATGATGCTGTCCTCGGTGGCTTGCTGCAGTGATTTCTGCAATAAATGTGTATGGGTCTCTGCGTCCTTGCTGTCCTGGTGCATTGAATACCTTGACGGTGATTTGAAGGTAAGGATGGGCTGATGCTTTGTCGATTTGACTTTCTGGGGGCTTCATAAATGTTCAGGTGGCTTGAGCCCCTAAAAAAATCATGACTGACTCTCTCTGGCGTCTTTTCTTCCACTAATACTCTCTGACAAATTCTGGGCTGCCGATCTGATGTGCTGCGGGTCTAATCACCAGTAAATGGTCGTTGTTCAGCCTCTGTATCATCTGGAATTGTCTTCTGATCCTTTTGATATGCTTTGCGAAGAAAACGGATCATTTTTGCGCCTTTTCGGGCTTCCTGGGCTGCATGGAGCGAAGATTCCTTAAAGCTTCCCTGAAGATTCTCCATTTTGGCACAAAAAATTCTGCGATGAGCGATATCAAAAACTGCCTCAGAATTCGATTCCGGGGCTCCGAAGTGCGATTTTTGCGCCTCTGCGCTCAAAAACGTGCTGATGACATCAGCATGGCGACGTGGCGGGATGACATTAGCTTGACGTCATCTCGTATGGTCGGTGACGTGGCAGGTACGGCGGTGGGGACACGTGGCAGTGATGTGGCAGGAGGCCACGCAGGCAGGTGACTCATCAGGTGACTGGTCAAGGGGGTGAAATGGGCATGACTGTGCAGGGGGGTGATGTGGGCATGACGTCACTTGGCAGAAGGCAGTAAGCGGTATGTGGCGCACCGCTTATGGGGAATGGAGGTTTCAGAGGGAGGGGCTCCGCCACAGGCCGGCGCCTGATGCGTGGTGGGAGTACGGCGGCAAAACCGCCAAACTCCCGGACGTTAAAGGCCGGGCGCGTCGGGGATGAGGATGCCCGCCAGCCGTTGATCTACGGGGTTGTGGCTTGGACGGCTGGCGGCGGACGCGAAGGGATAGGTGGTTAACGGGCGGGGATATTCGCAGGAATATCCCGAATTTAATATGCGCGGCAGATGGGTTGTAAACTTAGGAAAATGGGTTTACGGGGTTAAATAAAGGCGCGGGTTAATATTTATGCACAAGAACTTTGGGTTAGGGGTGGAATGTGGGTTTTTGGGGTTTTTAGGGTTAAGGGAGAGGTTACTGGTTGACCAGATGTCAAACCAGTTCCTCAATGACACGGATGGGTTAAAAATAGTCCCAGATGGACTGAGATTACCCAGACTTAGTGGAATTATGGCTATAATTCCAGGGAGGGATATTTACATAGGGGGATTTATATATATGATTTTAATAGGGGAAGGGAAAGAACTAATATGGAGTTATATAATAAGGGTGATGAGAACAAGAGATATGTTAGTGAACTCCAGCCTGAGTACCTCCAACTAAAAACTGCCTCGGACAAAAAAATGGACTATTTATCAAAATTGGAACACAGCATTGGCCTTTGGAGTAGCACAGTCCTATGAATATTTTCTTTTGGCCATCTGTAGCAAATATGGAGCATTGCAGCATGCATAGCACGACATGTTTAGCATGAAAAATGTCGATCATGAAAGATGATTAACCTGCTGCAGCAAGAGGCTAACACGGCCCACCCGCCCAACCCCGCCCACCCGACTCACTCGCCCGACCTCGCCCACCCGGCCCACCCGCCCGACTCGGCCCACGCAGCCCACCCGCCCTACCCCGCTCACCTGGCCCACTCGGCCCACCTGCCCGACCCCGCCCACCCAGCCCACCCGCCCTACCCCGCCCACCCGGCCCACCTGCCCGACCCCGCCCACCCGGCCCACCCCGCCCGACCCCGCCCACCCGGCCCCCCCCGCCGCCCCTCCCCCTCCGCCTCCCCCTCCCCCGCCCCTCCTCCGCCCCCTCTGCCGCCCCTCCCCCTCCGCCTCCCCCTCCGCCCAGCCCTCCCCCTCCCCCTCCGCCGCGCCCACCCCGGGCCACCCCGCCCTGCCCGACCGGCGGCGGGTCCGCCTTCCCCCTCGGGCGGGGCGGGGCGGCCCAGGGGTGGCACTGCGCGCGGAATCGACCCACCACCGGTCAGGTGGGGCAGGGCGGCCCGTGGGTGGCCCTACGCGAGCGAGGGGGAGGCGGAGGGGGTCGGGGAGGGGCGGGGTAGGGGGAGGGGTGGCGGAGGGGGAGGGGGATGGGCGGTGGAGGGGGCCGGGGAGGGGCGGGGGGGGGGGAGGGGGAGGGACGGCGGAGGGGGCCAAGGATGGGCGGGGGAGGGACGGTGGAGGGGGCCGAGGAGGGGCGGGGGAGGGGGAGGGGGAGGGGGAGGGACGGCGGATGGGTAGGGCGGGGTAGGGCTGGTGGGTAGGGCTGGGTAGGGCGGGTGCGCTGGGTGGGGATGGGGTGGGATAGGGGGTGGGGGGAATGGGTTAGGGCATGGGGGGTTTATGGGTAGGGTGGGGGGATGGCGGGGGTAGGATAGGGGGCGTGGGGCAGGACGGGGGGGTAGGGGTAGGGTGGGGAGATGGTGGGGGTAGGATAGGGGGCGTGGGGGGGGTAGGGGTAGGGTGGGGAGATGGTGGGGGTAGGATAGGGGGCGTGGGGGGGTAGGGGTAGGGTTGCGGTAGGGGTAGGGTGGGGGGATGGGGGGGTAGGGGTAAGGGGGGGTGGGGCTAGGGGCATAGGGGGGGGTTAGGGTAGGGGGGGGGGGGATTAGGGTAGGTAGGTGGGGGGTAGGGGTAGGGGCAGAAGGGGGTGGAGGGAGAGGGGTCACGGGGAAGGAGTTAGGGGGTGGGGCCCATGGGGCCGGCGTTAAGGAAGGGGGGAAGGAGTTGGGGGAAGGGGGCACGACGACGGTCTACCCACGGTTATTGGGTGATTGAGTTTGATTGGGCCCACCATGCTCACGATTGACATAATTGTTATTTTGGCTTGGAAAAATTATTAATTTAAAAAAAAATCTTCTTCGACGTTAAATTAATTTAATATGAAAATTTTGAAAAAAATATTGAACTTACCTTTCAATTGCGATAATTCTTCGTTGAATATGTTGTTGATAGCAATCCCTCTACTCCACAAATTCACGTCTTTCAATGAACTTCAGAAAACTTGGATGTGAGGTAAGTAATAGTGATAACAAAATTTAATATATTGAAATTACAAAGATGTTTTTCTGTACTATTAATGTGGGATAATTTGTTTTAAATTATTATAGAGCGAATATTGTAGAGTTATTTTACAATGGATTGAATGTGGGATTAATTTGTTTTAGAATATATTATAAAATTAAAAAAAAAAATAGTTGTTTAGTAAATATTATATACTTTAACTATTAGAATAATTAATATAGAAGTTGTAGTTTACAATTTGAATTTCAGTGATTGATTTCATAAAAAAATTTAGTTTATGTTTTTCAGTGAATTGTAGAATAAAATAATAAAGGTAAATAAATCTAACAAACTTTTGGAGGGAAATATTTTCGCGAAATTTTTTGGAGGGAATACTTTTGGAGGGAATATTTCATTCTTTAAGCTATATAATATTCTTTTGGAGACTCCATTTGTATCATTCAACATCTTTTGTTTGAAAGGGATGGATTGTTCTAATGGTGAAGTTTCGATTTATACACCATCAACATCTTCATCGCGTAACAAATCTATTCATATTGATGAATATAGCGGGAATTCTTCCACTATGAATAAAAAGTCAATTCTTCCGCTTAGTCCCGATTCTAAGGACTATGAAAGCAGCGGTGATGAAGAGCATGATGGTGAAGTTCAAAAGAATGGAGTGTCACGATGTCCACTTAGTCCTAATTCTGAGGACTATGAGAGTAGCAGTTTTGAAGAGCGTGATGGTGAAGTTCAAAAGAATGGAGGGTCACGGTGTCCACTCAGTCCTAATTCTGAAGACTATGAGAGCAGCAATTTTGACGTGCATGGTGGCGAACTTCAAAATAATGGAGTGTCACGGTGTCCACTTAGTCCTAATTCTAAGGACTATGAGAGCAGTGGTGATGAAGCGCGGGATGATGATTTTCAAAAGAATGGAGTGTCAAAGTGTCCAGTTAGTCCTGATTCTAAGGACTATGAGAGCAGCAGTGATGATGAGTGTGATAATGAATTTCAAAAGAATGGAGTGTCAAAGTGTCCAGTTAGTCCTAATTCTAAGGACTATGAGAGTAGCGATGATGAAGCGCGGGATGATCATTTTCAAAATAATGGAGTGTCAAAGTGTCCAGTTAGTCCTGATTCTAAGGACTATGAGAGCAGCAGTGATGAAGCGCGGGATGATGATTTTCAAAATATTGGAGTATCACAATGTCCTCTTAGTCCTGATTCTAAGGACTATGAGAGCAGTAGTGATGAAGCGCGGGATGATGATTTTCAAAAGATTGGAGTATCACAATGTCCTCTTAGTCCTGATTCTAAGGACTATGAGAGCAGCAGTGATGAAGCGCAGGATGATGATTTTCAAAAGATTGGAGTATCACAATGTCCTCTTAGTCTTGATTCTAAGGACTATGAGAGCAGCAGCGATGAAGCGTGGGATGATGATTTTCAAGAGATTGGAGTATCACAATGTCCTCTTAGTCCTAATTCTAAGGACTATGAGAGCAGCAATGATGAAGCGCGGGATGATGATTTTCAAGAGGTTGGAGTATCAAAATCTCCTCTTAGTCCTGATTCTAAGGACTATGAGAGCAGCAGTGATGAAGAACAGGATGAGAGCAGCAGTGATGATCCAATGATGGAGATGTTTCCAAGAAATATTGTATCGAGGAGTAGGAGCAGACCTTTTCGTATCAATGCAAACTATTCTAGTTATACAAGGGGTAGAGAAAAATATCTGATGAGAAGAAGTTCTATCAGCGCTCTCATTTCAAGTGAATGTTGCCAAAAAAATTGCTTGAAACGTATGGATTTCACATTTGCATTAGAAAGCAGGAAGAGATATTTGTCAATGAATAAAAGCATGCAAAAATCATATTTAGTTGGCCGCATGCAATCTACATTGTCAGGTTATGATTATCATATTAGGAATTTATTATTGTGTAGAAAAGCTTTCAAAATGTTTCATTCAATTGGGAATTTTCGTCTCTCGAGAATTCAAGAAAATTTGGAAAATGATCCCACATTTTATTCAGAAGTACATTATAAAAGACAGTTTGGGCCATTATCAAATACTGCAATGTCATGGATGAAATATTTCTTTTCAAAGCATGGAGAGTGTATGCCAAATAGAGAGACAATACATATTCCAGATAATTTTTCAGGACGAGAAATCTACAACTTATACAAAGAATATGCAGAAAGGGCTGAGGGACAGGGCCAATTTATTACATATCAATATTTTGTGAAGATATGGAAGAAAGAATTCAATAATGTTCATATTCCTAAGAAGACAAGGATGGGGATTTGCAGTACATGTGCTTCTCTTAAATCAAAAGGGGACAAATGTGAAGGCTCAGAAAGAGGTAAGTGTTCATAAGTTTTACTTTCAAAATTGTATAGTCATCAACTATGAAAACATATTTCTTAATGAATTTCTTTTATGTTGTGTAGATTTAATTGTCAAAGAACTTCAGGAGCATCGCGAACAACAAACAAATGAAAGGAAGAAGTTGTACAAGCATCAAAATAAGTGTTATGATAATCCAAATAAATATTTGGGTTTGATAATTGATGGTATGGACCAGAAGAAAACACTTTTACCACATTTTGTTCGCACACCCAAAAATCTACAAGAGGAAAATTTTATTCAATTTCACTTGGTCGGTTGTATGGTCTTCAATGGGAAAATGTTGCCAAGGTTGTACTTCACAGCTCCAAATATTCATAATGATGTAAATCTGACCATAACCATAATTCATGATGTGATTTCTCATTGGTCTGATAATCTTCCTGAAGTTTTGTATCTACAATTGGACAACACTTGCCGTGAAAACCAAAATCAGGTTGTTTTTGGGTATCTGAACATGCTTGTTGAATTGAGAGTTTTTCAAAAGGTAAAGGTTGGTTTCCTTCTTGTTGGGCACACTCATGACCATATTGATCAGATGTTTAGTCATTTTTCAGTCACATTGAGGAGGAAGGAAGTTGGCAGCTTGCCATCACTAATTGAATGTATTAAGAAATCATACATGCCAGAGCCTGCTTTTGAAGTGTTGGAAGAAACTGTTGACATGCGAAGGTTTATTCTAGGATCATATGGTGAGGGAAAATGCATTGAACAACTTAATGATATTAGCTTCCAACATCAATTTTGTATAAAAAAAATTGATGGGAAAACACTAATATGGGGCAAGAAGTTTTCAACTACTACAGAATGGGCACCGTCATTAGGTTTGCAATTTTTGAAGTTCATTCCAGATCGCCCAATATTTGCATCAAAAATATTGTTATTAAAATCAGTTGGTGAAGTTCAGAATGCACGCAGACAGAATAGACATATAAATTATTCTGATTGCCTAGAAGAAATTAAAAAATGTATTAGATATACATATGAGTACTTTGACATTGTTGATTCAGTTTGGTGGGAGTCATTTTTCAATAATCAAAGTGATATCATTTCAACAACAACCAATGAAGATATACCTTTGAAAAATCCATTTATTTGGCCACAAAATGTGTCGAATGAACAAGAGGAAGTAAACATTGTTGAACAGCAACAAACTCAAGGTATTATTAATTCTTCACAGGCAATGGAAAGAGAGATGTATATTGGTTCCAGAAGATCTCGTGCACAACGTGAAGCCATGGAAGACCTTTATAGGGGTTCAGTACATGATATTAAGGAGGGTTGCATGATTGTAGTGCTAGCAGATGGAGATCCCAAAGGCTATCCATTTTGGGTTGCTAAAGTTATAAAGGTCTTTACAGAAAATGAGGATGTTACAAGTGTTGAAGTACATTGGTATGCCGCAAATACACACCCATTGAATGGTGTGTATAAGCCAGAGATGGTAGTTGACAAAAAAAATGGTGGAAAAAGAAAAATAAAGGGTACAAATATAAATCACCGCCACACAGACATATTACAATTGGAGGATGTTGACATACTTGTTTATGACTTAAATTTAACAAAGAGAGGAACTCTTCACTTCAAGACAATAGAGATTCTGAAAAGGTTGTTACCAGAAGGAATAGTGTTGACATGGGAGTCTGCTGAAACCAGTCGTAGATCTAGAAGACTTTTGAAACCTGGAATGTTGGGCATGCATGTGGACTCAGATGGGGCACTAGTTGATGAAAGAGAAGAATATGGAACATCTTCGTCAGCATCCAGTCACTCATCTGAAGATGTGAATTGTGATGGTGTGCAAGAAAATATGAGTGATTTTGAATAATTGTTTAAGATAGATTATATAACTGATGTATGCATCATATCTTCAAATAAAATTATTATTTTCCATATGTTGTTAAATGAGAAGTTATGAAGCATTTTTATGTTGTTGGATTATGTCTTAAGTATGATAAATTTTATTGTTTAAATATCTACAATGCAATATCAAATTAGAGATATAATGTCTGTTTTATTCAGTATACAAATAAAGACTTTTGATTTCATTGAGTGATATATTGTGTTCATAATGTCATGGTTTTTTAATTTTATAGTTGAAAAAATTTCAATTTCTTTTGTATCTAGCATGGTGTGGTTGAAAACATGTTAAATTTATACTTAGGAAAGAAAAATGATATTCTACCAGAAAAATTAATGTGTTTTTTCCTTAAAAATTAACTTTGTTTGAGACATAAAAAATTGGTTTTATTAGCATTTTTTAAAAAGTTTGAAAATTGACCCTAAAAAAAACGTTATTCCAGTAGCATCACTTTTGTTTTGAAGCTATATTTTGCACGAAAATTCCGTAGTAAACTTTGTAGTCACCGCCATTTTTAAAACACGTTCAAAATTGGCACCTAAAAAAACAAACATCGTTCCAATATACACATTTTTCGTTTTTAGCACTGTTTTTGATGTTTTTTAGGGGTTTTTGGGCCAGAGTTCCCGTTTTGAGTTTATAGTTCCCGTTTCAAAGTTTACATTGTTAGACTGTGTTGGCGGGGGGGGGGGGGGGGAGGGGATTTGCAGATGGCTCTTATTATTCTAGGAGTACAATTTTGAAGTTTTCATGAAGCCTGGATGATTGAATGTGGGACTAGACCACCTGTCGGGCATCGACAGTGGGGAACCTACTAATTTGGAGGAAGGATTACCTCACGCAGAACTCTTTGTCGTGCGCATCACAGATGGACATTTTGAATATATAATACACTTTCTAACAACTCAAACTACACCAGAAGGATACTCTATCTAGCAAAATAAGGAATTAGTGGTGTGCGCGACAGATTTCTTTGTCATTGCTTGGAATCTATACAAGATAGGGAATGATGAAATACTGTGAAGGTATGTCCTTGAGTTTGAACGAAGCAACATCCTCGCATATTCTCACGGGGGCGTTGTGGGAGGAAATTATGCAGGAAGAGCAACCGCATAGAAGATTTTATGTGTCGGGTTGTGGTGGCCAACCCTTCATCAGGATTCAAAAGCATATTGTAAGGCACGTGATGTAGGTCAACAGACAAGTAGGGCATCGTGGAGGGATGAAATGCCTTTGAATCCACAAATTAAGTTGTAACCCTTCGAAAAGTGGGTAATATATTTTGTAGGACCTATTACGCCCCAAGGAAAGACATGTGCGAGGTACATTATCACTGTGATGGAGTACTTGAATCGTTGGGTAGAAGCGTAGCTGGTGAAGGATTTCATAGGTGCAACTACCATGAAGTTTCTATTTGAACATGTACTCACGTGATTTGGCTATCCAAAGATCTTGATGAGCGATCAGGGTATGCACTTCTTGAATGAGACAATCAGTGCACTAACGGTGGAATTTCGAGTGTATCACGAGAAGAGCACACCTTATCACCCATAGGCTAACAGGACAGTGGAGGCATTCAACAAAGTGCTTGAGACTGCACTGACCAAGGTTTGCAATGCTCGTCGAAGTGATTGGGACCTACGAATACCTGTTGTATTGTGGGCTTATCGAACAACGTGCAAGAAATTAATGGGATAGACACTCTTTAGGCTTGTATATGGGGTTGAAGCGGTGATGCCTATGGAATACATCATGCCTAGTCTACGCATAGTAGTGATCATAGGTATGATCGAGTGTGGAGCCTTGAAAGAGAGGGTCGCAGAGTTGGACGAGCTAGAAGAAGAGATATTTTTGGTTGGATTTCACAAGCATGTCCAAAAGTAGCATGAAAGGGCGTTGCACAATCGACATATTAAGTTGCACACCTTTAAGGTGAATGACCTGATGCTGTTGTATGATAGTAAGTTTGATAAATTTCCAAGAAAACTCAAGATGCACTTGTTAGGGCCATATGTTATTAAGGAGATTACCGAGGGTGGCACGATCCAGTTGGTTAAGTTGAATGGAGATCCCTTTCGAGGAAAAGTGAATGACAGTCATATGAATCCATACACAAGTGGCCCAACCATTTGACTATCTGACAAAAGAAGAGCCTTAGCATTCCAGGCAGCTGAAAGGAGATGCGAGACTATCAACTACCCTACTAAGGAACTACGTGATTTCAAGACTGTGTGAAGAAACGAAGTGTCACAAGGTCCGTGACAACGTGAAGATAGTTGTGCTAGTGAATAGGTCAGCCAAAAAGTGACTATTAAAGTCACTATTCATGATTTGATGGTTGGGTTGAGGCCTGTTACGTAGTAATTTGTCACTGTCTTCATCTCAGTCCCTCTGTTGTGTCATACATAGAATGAATATGCCCATACCTTTCCACTCATGCAAGAATATTAAGCAAATGCTCTCTAATGCTGAATATTGACCCTTTTTTACTAAGTTCCCGCATCATCGCTAGTAAACCATTAACAAACGTGACGGTCCACTCTCATGAGCTATATGGTTGCGACGTCGTCACAGGTGTACACGTGTTTCTTGTGATGGTCAAATTTTAGGGCTCGGCACGCGTATTTTGGGTACCTATTGTGATGATTGGTCCAAATGCATTACCTCCTTGAGATGACGTCGCTAGTTCCCAATTCATGACCTGTGATGATCCAGATTTGGCGAATTAGTTCAGATAGTCAGCCTTCTGGGTGATTCTAGAACTAGTTGTTGCGTCAGATTGGTTCACCTTTCCTCCTCTGGGATGGTAGTTCCACCTTTTATGAAACCTCCCTTGAGGATAAGCTCCCTCTCCCTCAATTCATGGAGGCTCCTCCTCCTATAAAAGCACTCACCATTGCTATGATCATCTAGTTCCTAATTCTTGGTTGCTAGTTGCTAGTTCTTGTTTTTAGTAGATTAGATAGCTTTGGTGGGAGTGTGACAAGTGTGGAATTGCTAATAGTTTGGTAAGAGGTTGTTGAGTGCCTTAGATTTTCATTAGAGCTTGTGAGTGAGAGAGAGAGATATTATCCATTTGGGAGACCCATTCTTGAGAGTGAATGCTTGAAGGAACATACCGGCTAGATCCTTTGAGAAGGCTTGTGATGTTAAGGCTTGGTTGTAAGCTTTGCTCTTGATTTATTTTACTGTAATCAATAACTATTTCCTGTATCTTGTGTACAATTTACCTGATATCTTGTGACTCCTTGACTATATGAGTAAGTAGATCATTGTTGTTCTCAGTTATGTGCTCTGTTGTTTTGTTGTGGTATTTTAGGTAAATTACTCTTTAAAGAGAAGGAAACAAAAGCTAGAGAAATGCAACAGAAGCTTCACCAAACACCGGTTTTGAGGTATGCCTCCAACAATGGCTATTTAAGGAAATTGATTGTTGTTTTGTTTTGCTCGACTAGACCCACTATAGGGCTAGAGGGGTTTCCTCTGTCTATAGAGGGAACACTTTCCTACTTCACAAGTTGGCAACTCCACTTAGGAGTCCTTTGTATATTTTCTTCTTGTTTACTTTTGGTTTGTTTTTTGATTTAGTGTCTCTTGAATTTTGGGGGTTGCACTTTCAGTTTTTGGATTACTTCGATCAATCTGGGAATTCCCCTTACTGTTTGGAAGGATAGCCTGGTTTTTTTTGGGAGTTATCACTTGTTTTTTCTTGTTTTTAAACTCGTCGCTGAAGTTAGCTTGATAGATGCGATGACATCGCCCTGTCCTCTTTAGTAAATCAATGTGTTGCTGATTCCCGTCATACAATCGTGATGATTCTTGAAATCGGATCGTCACAGAAGATAGGTGTACCCCTGCGACGACATAGCTCTATTGCTTTCTTTCTCCTTGCGATGATTGGCTCATCGTCACATGTTGTTGGTTAAAGGCTCACGACGATTCTTGTGCAAGTTGTTCTTCACAACTTTGCCTCCTAAAACCATCAGTCTTGCTTATCCCTTTTTGTTTCCTCTCTCCCATCAGCTTGTTTTGATTATTTTGGTTAAGGCTTAATTCTCTTTGAATTCATTTGAGTGAATCTTGTCTCTTTAACACTACGACATAGCTCTTTTCAGTATTTCAAACTGTTTGCCTGGATTACTTGTCTATCCAAGGTTCAACCACACCATCTTATTGATTTCTTTGAGGCTTTTTGTTGCTTCTTCTCTTATTGATTAATTTTTGGTGTGGATTATTGAATCGATCCCTCATAACCGATTTGATTTCTCAAATACCAATCATAGATCACAATTGTTTGGATCGATCATCTTTACACTTACTTGTTTGTCTCTCTAAATTCTAAAACAAAAAAATATATATATCAAGAGATTGCATTCATTTAGTATATGGAAGTGAAAGTACATTTGCATTACGAATTTTCATGTGTGATTAATTTGAAAGTGAATCTTAAATCTTTCATTAGTAGTATCGATGCACTGTAGGATTGGTGTGCTGATGCATTGTGTTTCTTAGCACTTGCATTTGCTTATCTTGGTTTTGTGTTGATTTGGGAATGAACTCTCTACCTTTCTTTAAGTAGGTATTCATCAAAAAAATTGATGCTTTACTCATTCTAGTTGCATCTTAGGGATTTCTTATATACATATGGTAGGGCCTGAAAAGTGGAACCTAATCCAAGATCAACTATAAAATTAACTAAATGAACTTAACAACACATTGGAACTTAACACACATTGTTTGGAGGTCTAGGTTAGAGACGTGCTCTAGCATCATTAAACCTAGTCACTATTGTCTTCACTTAAGGTTGGGTGATTCCTCCTTCTGTGACTCAATAGCTACTAGTATGGACTTGTGCTCCCCGTACTATAGAGTATATATCAGGAGACCACTAGATTATCATCCTACATCCATAGGAAGCCATGTCTGCCACCTTACGAACTGGAACACACCGAACACAACATTCAAGAAGATTGACTGTCGTACGGAAAGTCCTTGGTCATTTCTCTTTCATTTGATCACCAAGGTGTATATGCAGTTTTGTGGTTTGTCTGGTAAACCTTTTTCCTAGTTCTCCAGAGTAGTCACTTTCATTCCTTTTTCGACTCCCTAAAAGAAAAGGATCATCTGAGCACTTGTCATTTTAGGCTCATTAAATATTTGAAGGTGACTAGAGTCATCTTTTGTCCTTTTCTCGACTCTTTAAACATGAAAAGGTCAAGTTTTGTTCCTACGTCATAAAATTTATTCGACCATGATAACATTTTCCTTGTTAAATATTGAGTTTGTTTCAGTTTTCATAAGATTGTTTTCCCTGCTTGTCTCTCCTTTTCCTAGAACTTTTGAGTTAAAGCATCCTGGCAAGATCACCGATCCCGTCTCCTGTACCAAGTGACTAAGGCTTTGAATCTCCTATCATTTTTGAGGTATCAACAGTTAGTGATACCCTTCCTGTTATCCCAAGTATCTAGCCGCTTAGCTCTCGTGCCCCAGAAGAGGACTTGTACGATATTAATTGAAACTCTATTTGGGAACCTGTCGAAGAGGACTATCCTGTTACTCCTCTTGGTGTTTCAGTCCCAATGTCTTCTTCTGACATGGATGAGATGACCCCCGTCTCTCGTAAAGAAACTTTCATGGAAAGCGGCGAAATCCCGATACCTCTGAAAACTTCGCCCTTCCATGTCACCCCTCTTGGTATCACATTGCCTTTAAGTTACAATGCTTTGGCTGATATCATGAGTTCCACGTCTCTCCAGACAAGTTCCATGTGGTCTCGTACCATTGCTCCGACCTCGGGAGAATTTATACCCCAGATTCACAATGTGAGTGTCACATCTGTCCCGACTATACCTATTGTTTTTGTGGCTTCTTCAGCTCCCGCTAGTAGTGTTTGATTGTATCCTCAGTGGTGACCACTGTTGCCGGACCTTTGATTGTTCCTCCTAGTAGTGGTCCTTTGGTATCAACATCTGGAATTGTTAATCCCACCAATAGTGTTCCATTTTCTTCTGGTTCCATTCCGGTAGGGTGGATGTATGACAAGTATATGCAAGATTTTCAGAATCCAGATCAGTAGAATCCGTTCCATTATTATGATCCTCGAGGAGCTCATATTTATTACCTTGGATCTATTCCCTCTCAGCCTGCGGTTGAGGTCTCCATTCTGTTATCTGTTGCTTAGGGCCCTACCAGTTATCATGGTGGCCAAGCACAGCCTTCGGCTTTTAAAAATCCACCCTATCAAGGTCAGTCGTCTTACGGGCAACCTCAAGGCCAGCTTTACCTAGGGCAACCTGCTGGCCCACAAGGACAACCCTTACAGGGACAACCTTCGGCCTTCACTGGTTCCTCTTTTACTTACTTTAGGAAACCTTCTAGTCAACTGGGCTAGCCTTATATCCAACAAGGCCAACCTGGTATCTAGTAAGGTCACCCCTCTAGACAACCAGGTCAGCCTTATATCCAACAAGGCCAACCTAGTGTCTAGCTTGGTCAACCCTTTGGGCAAGTAGGTCAGCCTCAAATTCAGCAAGGCCAACCTTTTGCCTAGCCTTGTCAACCCTCTGGACAAGTAGGCCAACCTCAGATCCAACAAGTCCAGCCTACTATTCAGTCAGCTCAACCCTCTGGTCAGTCGAGCCAGCCTTCAGTTCAACAAGGTCAACCCATTACTCAGCAAGCTCAACCTTCTAGGAAAATGGGTCAGCCTCAGTCTCAACCAGGCCAACCGTCTAGCTAGATGGGTCAACCTCAGTTTCTACAAGGACATCTATTTGGTCCCTCGCAGTCGGGCACTCAAACGCTCGTTGTTTCTCAAGCTCCACCCAGTTACCAGATGTAGTCTATATTTCAGGCCCAACCTAGTCTCCAAACACAAGTTGGTTTTCAAACCCAACCTGTTTATCAAACACAGTCTGGACACGAGGCCCAGCTTGGATCTTAGTCGCATTACAGTTTCCAGAAACCCCAAGGGTAGCCTCAAATTTCCCCGTATCAAAATTATCAACAACTGTAGGTTAATCCCTATCAAAATTTTCAATAGCCGTATGCTACTCCTATTGGTTATGTTGGTAATCAATGGGCTACTAGTGGTCCAAACCTGGGTCAACCATCCGGTTATACTTACAATCCCTATGGACAAAACCCTTACAGAAAAAACCCTTATGGGCAAAATCTGTCCAGGTAAAATCAATGGGGGCAACAAGGAGCTGGATGGAACCCTAATGCCATTACTTATCCATGGCCTCATATGTCCTTCAATCCTCAATTACCTTTCTTGGCAAATTTGGAACTTCCTAATGTGTCCAAGTTGAAAAATGATCCCATTCTCCATAATCCATATTGGCCACCAATTCCAACTAAAATTCCTGTCCCAAGTTCGATAGTAAGTCTGGAGAAGACCCTAAAGCTCACGTCATGACCTATCACATATGGTGTTCATCTAATTCATGGCTTCATGATTCTATCTGGTTTCATCTATTCCAACAGACTCTCACTAGTTCGGCTGCCAAATGGTATATTGAGTTAGTTCGTGGATCCTTTTAGGACTTTAACTCACTTGCTATGACATTTTTAACTCACTTTCAGTTGACGATTCGATATGAAATGCACACACACTTCTTAATATCTTTTAAACAGGACATAGCAACTCATATCTCCAATCATATTCATGAGTGGAGGAGGCGTTGTTTGATTAAGTTCTGGGTCACCGACCAGCTTCTGACCTACTGGTTCACGACTTCTTTCGTCGGTCCGATAGCCCGGGACATTGATATCGGGGCATGTGTTACTGAAGAGCAAGCTATCGCGTGTGATCAGTATCTTCACTTGGTCTATTCCTAGTCCGATACACTATATGATTATTTTCCTGATGCTTCATGACCAGAACTTCCAAAGCTCCATCAACACCATCTGTTGATGGTGTCATTGGTTCTGTTAACTCGTCCTCCAAGAAATCTTTTGCAAACCCTGTGAAGAAAAAATCTATTGCTCCAACTGAAAATGCTTGTCAGGCCCCATCCAATTATGGTAAAACCTCGAAAGTTAATGACGTCTAGTCCACCACGACAGAAAAAACTTCGAAAGGTAAGAAAAAGGGTAAAGGGAAGAATAAAGCTGATCAACTGAAGTAGGATCCTCCTAAGCCTCCAGCTGAGGACGGTGCCAAGTGCAAACCAAAGTACCCTTTCCTTATCTATGACGAGGATCATTATACTAAGGACTGTCCTAGATGGTCTTAGGTTAGTTGTTTGCTCAAAGGCAGCCCCAAAGCTCTTGCTATGCTCAAAGATCCTTTTCCCTCACAATAGACTCAAATGGTGGCTGATCAATCTCCATCTTCTTCCACTTTCGGCTCTCAAGTCTTTATGGCTAGGACGATCCCTATCCATATTAGTACTCAGACAAAAGAATATCCTCCACCTGCTAGTAAGGAAACTGAAAACCCTTCCAATGTTCCTTCGTCTAGTACTGGTCCCCTCCATATCTAGTGGCCTAGTGCCAAATTAGTCATTCGACCTTGTCCCAAAGGAGTGCTTTGAAAGTCTTCTTACAACCCTAACGCTCGTGCCGCACAACACTATAGCAATGTTGAGGACCTATCCAAAGCTCCTTCAGCTATTTCCACATTAGAAGTCCTCAAGAGTTGTCCCTCCCAGTAGAAGTCTCAGCTATTAGCCATTAGGGCCATTGACCCAGCTAATTCAGATTTGATCACTTTTGATCTTGATAATCAGGTACCGAGATTGCCTCATCAGATCGCTTTTCTCATTCAGGTCATCATTAACTCTAAGAATATCCATCGTACCATTATTGATGAGGGCACCTCCACTTGCATCATGTATGTTTCTTGTTGGAAGGCTATTGGGTCCCCGACCTTGAGGCAGTCTCTGAATACTTTGGAAGCTTTCGATGGAAGAGATTCCCATCCTTTTGGTATCCTCCCATGCTTGCCTATTACTTTGGAAGGGAAGACATTTGAAGTTGAGGTCAAAGTTGTCAATGCTAATTTGACTTACAACCTCCTCTTAGGTCGAAGCTGGACATATGCCATGCGAGTTGTGGCTTCATCTTTATTCCGTGTCCTCTGTTTCCGAAAATTGTCACGGTTGACCAATTGTCCTTCTTCACCTCTTCCTCTTCCGATGGTAATGTGCCTTTTGTTGAGCACACCTCCATTTTGTATGAGAGTGTGGGTGCGAGGATTTTTAAAGATCTGACCCTTATGGGTGTTTATTCACTCCCACCTCCCAACATTGCTCCCATTAATACAAGTTTTTCCATTCTAATCTTTGGGTTCTTCCTCCTATTGATTAGGTAGAATCCTGGGGCGATGTCATGCTGTTGAGTCATGTTGAGCTAAACTATGTTGAAATTGTTTCTACATTGGCTTCATCTTCTGAACTTGCTTTTTTGAGCAGGGCTCTCGATGCATATGTACAATCCCCTTGGCTTGGACATAGTTCTTCTTTAGATTCATTACAGGAAATCTTTCCTTTTGATGTAGAAATTATCGAGAGTATGTATTTCGAGGAACCTCCTTGGTTTGATCAACACCATCACTCCTCGTTCCTCCCTAGCCACAGGGCCATGACTACCTTTCCTGAGCGGTTTGCTTCTTGTGTCCCCTCTCAACCCCTTCAGATGCCTATTCAAGTCCATGAATGTTATCGGGAAAAGTATCCATTCGGAAAGACCCTATCCCACTAAGGTGTGACAGTAACCTTAGAAACAAACAGATAAAACTATTTGTGTATTCTTCTTTATGAACTGTAAATGAAGAAAAAAAGGATGAACTAAACGGTGTCTTGTGCTAGTCCTTTTGGCCTAGTTCCTCTTCTCTTTGATAGCTTCCAACCACTTGCTCCTTCACTTTCCCAGCTGCACAATACCTGCAAGATCAAAGAAGAAATAAACTATACAAAGACATGGGTTTGTGTTCATAAAAAGCTTAGGATCAGATATAAGCTAAACATACAAATGTAACAAACATCAATGAAACACAAGTATGTAGGAGAAACTCAAATAGTTTTATTGATAAAACAAGAAGATCCAGGAGGAGTTACAACCGATGATTCCTGATCCAGCATCAACCTCCTAGCATATAAGTCCCTTCTCACCTCCAACAATGCATAAATCACCCAATAGTCTAATTATCTCTCTCAAAACCAACAACAATTCTCTGCAATATCAAAATTTCAGCCTCTAGATCTCTTGGATGAGGGATCCATATATAGATGTATGCAAGGAAGATTAGTCAGCTTATGATTTGACTAGTGGCTTCTCTATGTCAGTTCTTGCTTCCACATGGAGATTGAGAGCCTCTTACTCATCCTTGGTCGAACTCAGTGAGGCAAGTGTCATTGGAGAAGATTTTGGAAGCTTCCATTGTCTTTCCACCTCGCAGAATGGCACTGCTATTTGTCATTTCCCACTCAACACACCCTGGTAGTGCATTCAAGTGCCTTGCAACGCACCTAGCCAGTGTACTTGGGTGCTATGCAATGCAGCTAGCTAGTGGAGCAACTGAAATGATCCTGATTTGACTGATTCTGAGCAGTTTCTCGTGGAGAACTTCTAGGAGAAGCTGTAAGTTGTTGACCTTGTTCCTTTAGGGGTTGGAACAACATGTTTAGGGACTTTGGATCCCTTGGTTTATCGACATTTCATGCTTAGAGCTGTAAGGCACAAAAATGTCTATAACAGTTGCCCCATAAAGTATGAGGCCGTTTATCGGGTGAAATGCTTTATTAGGAGGATCCGAAGTTCTTTCAATGCTGGTAATAAGATACAATACAATACATTATTTTCATACTATTTTCATGATCTAGCTGAGGCAGGCATTCCCATGCTCAGCTTTATAAATTCATTTTCATGTACATAGGACAGACAATCGTCTGATGGTAGACTGATGGTTCTGATGGAGCCATCATCCTTTTGGTAGGATGATTATCTGTGCTGCAATACTTTACATTTCAATGTCTTTATTTTCCTGAATATATATCGCAACCCGGATGGATGAAACTAGACCCGGGGTCTTCAATCTCGTCCGATCTTCACTCGAAGTACAAGTCGATCCATGTGAGAATTGTTCTGAAGTCGAACATGGAAAGACATCGCTTGATTACCAGTCAACGATGTAAACTATTAACAAGCGCGAGAGGAATCACCGATAATGATAATGACCCTCAAGGTACTGCAGTACAATTCACGTGGTGTGAATAGAGGACTTAGCGTCGAACACCACGCAAAATATTTCGGTCGAAGGTCATTGAGGTATACCTGTCGCCGGAAGTGAGAAACTTGCCATTAAGGCATGCAAGCTTCAAAGTACTGAATGGGGTGTTCCTAGATCAACTTCTTGGATAATGAGCTGATGTCGACAAGAAGCGATCCGTCAAAGGAGGGCCTTAATGAATCCCACATCAATGACACGGAACGGAGCAAATGATTTTGATGGAGGTGAAAGCAATCTGATGATATATGGTTCAGGATGGCGGTCATGAAAGAATGAAGTATAATGTATGGTAGTGGATGGGACATGGGTGACTTCTTCTGGATGACTTCTCTTGAACATGTCGGTGACACTTATGTGATGGATTGGTAGCATTTACCCCAAATGGGGATGGTATGGCGTGACCATGGTGATGTGACCGGTGAATGAAACAACCCAACCCAACTCGAGCACGGAGTGGAAGTGTCATGTTCAAGAATGACTTGCTACCAATAAAGGTTCTTTGAGTTTTCTTCCCAATTTTTCCCCAGTCATTGCTGACCAGTACCTCTTTATTTTTGTCAAGCTTGAGGAGGATAACATATGCTTGTTCTATAATTTTCCCTTTGGGTAAACCCATCGCTATGTTTTAACGAGCCTAGCGATAGTGAAACTCGTTCTCGCCTAAAGACAAGTTTGTCGCTATTAATCTTTTTGACAAGTCTAATGACAAAGATAACTCGGTCCTTTTCATTTTTAGAGAGTCTGAAAATGTATGTAAAGCTAACTCCGGAATTCCTTTTTCATCATCTAATCCCTTAAGTCCGAAAAAAGTATAAAACAATACAGAAGGGATGAATTTTCGATAGTTTTAATGAGCCGAACTAAACAAGCGCTCGATCTTTTTGTGCAATAATCCCTCAGGTCCAAAAAAGATTAAAATCTAGATGAGGGATAGCTCTTCCTGTCACTTTAACGAGCTGGAAGGCCAAAACTCGGCAATCTTTTCATATTTTACGAGTTAGATGAAAAGAGCTTAAAGAAGACTCGTCTTTTGAGGAACGAGTGATAAACAGGGTAGCAGCTGATTCCAGGTAAGGTTTGGAATTTTCCAATCACGGTAGTGTCACAAGGATGGCTAGTGAAATCACTCTTCGCAGCTGTTCCTCAAAATGGGTAAACAATCAAATCGAGGTGAATGATCGGCCAATGAAAAGTGGAGGTGACGGTGCAAACACGACCAAGGCTTTAATGGCTGAAGTACTACATTCACGGTGGTTATTTATTGGGGAATAGTTCATTTTTAACGAGCTTAAACGTGGGTGGAAACACTTGCTCGGTCTTGCATTTATTTTTTAACGAGCTTGAACTATGTGCTAAAACTGCTCGAATCTTATGTTTATTTTTTAACGAGCTTGAACTATGTGCTAAAACTGCTCGATAATCCAGTCATATGATAAGAAAGTCTCATATAAATTTG
This sequence comes from Pinus tabuliformis, assembly GCA_031772625.1. Classification (NCBI taxonomy): domain Eukaryota; kingdom Viridiplantae; phylum Streptophyta; class Pinopsida; order Pinales; family Pinaceae; genus Pinus; species Pinus tabuliformis. The sequence continues at coordinate 197,636,776 of CM062817.1, read as the reverse complement.
GCAATTTTTAGATTTTTTCCCCACATCCTTTCTTTATGCAAGTTAGGAAATGACTAATCCAAAAAAAACAGATAAATAACCGCTCTTTTCTTGCACTCGAAAAGGTTTGCATGCCCCTAGGTATAAAATATGATTTCAAGGTTACCCCTCAATTTGCAGAAAAAACATTTGTTCTATCAGGAAAGGCCTACCTCTTACAGGTCACCCAAAGATTGTTCTATTCACGTTGCAAACTAAAAACTTCTTTGGCGATGTCTACCGATATAAATAAAGGTAAGCGGCACTGACACGCCAACTCACGTAACTTTGACAAGAGAATCTTATTCTAGAATAACCCTCTTCCAATCACGGACGGGGTATAAACTAGTCATATTCTCCCACGGAAACCTACTCTATATCCAAAGTTTTCCTGCCTAAGAAGACCAGGATGCATGCCCCCTAGGTTTCAGTCATATCCTTCCGAATTACTCACGCTCATAGGGAGGACGGACTGGAGATTGAGACATTTCTTGCGTGAAAAGACCATTTAGGGATGATATATTACTATTTGCTATGCGTGATCCGGGAAATGAAAGCTGGTCTACGAGCTTGACCACTCTTCCTTCGTGCAGAAAACACATTACTCTAAAGAGTGAGGAGACGATGGCTCCCATGCAATAAATATACTCTTGTCCAAGGAGTAGGTTATAATCCAAGGGTCCTTGAACTACCATGACGTTCATTTGAACTGTCTTCCTTCTCAATGTTATGGGCACATTGGGGAGGATCCCTAAAGGTCGACTGGTTCCTTTATCAATGCCTGTCAGATTTTTCATCTCAGGAAAAAGCGATGGCGAACCAAGCGCTTTCCAAGAAGTCGAGGAAAGGATACTCACAGAAGCCCCTTCATCAATGATGGTACCAGCCATGACCATTCTATATATTTAAATGATAATTCTGAATGGTATGTTTGTTGGTAAACGGGGTCTGCCTAGTTGATTCCAGTCGAAGGAGACAACTAGGTTGCTTGGAGGTGGGACCGTATAGACGGCCGGATACGACCCTGATGAACTTCCTTCCTGCGGTAAAGGAACGGGTATATTGTTCCAATGTTCATCGGAGTCTATGTTGATGAAGAGAATTTGGATGGTGTCATCCTTGTTCTCTTCAGTGACTGTATCATCCGAAGATAAAACCTCTGAAGGCAAGACCGGGTCAACTGCCGTCTCGACCTTTTGACTTTCGTCTGGTATGGATTCAAATGGTTCATCTTCAATGATAGATGCTTCGGCCGACCACTTGAGTGGGCCAGCCGGATTCTCGACTAGTGACGGACTCGGCAAGAGTTTTTTATATCCAGGAGGGAGTCCGAATGGTGAAACCAGACGATCATCCAGAACTCTTTTAGCTTCGTCTAAGAAGGGACAACGGTGGATGGCATGATCGCCTTCGCACAGTTTACAGGGAAATTTAGCTTTCTCTTTTTGTCCTTGGGCTTCACTTTCACTAGTCGACGATGTGCTTTCAACATGATCACCAGAGGTTGATGACACCGGGTCGTGCAAACGAGGAGACGAGTCCCTTAGTATCCGAGGGATGCAGGGACAATCTCTGTGGAAGTGGTTTCCTCTGCAAATGACACATGGCGATTTAGGCCTGGCCGGTGTGGTGTGTGGATTTTCGTTAGACGATGCTTGTTTTCCCCCATGTGCTTTTAGCTCCTTCTTCTTCTTTTCCTTCTTCTCCTTAGGAACTTGGCTTTTAGCTTTACCAGTTCCATCCAGCGAAGAGGAAGGAGGAGAGGAGGAGTTAGAAGAGGTAGAAGGTTGGTGGGGAACTTTGGACTCGTCTAGCTGCTGATTCGACTGTTCAGGAATAGTGGTGTGCTGAACGACATTGGTTGAGAAGAGCCATACTCGCAAGCCAATTGTCAGTCCTGGAAGCGACAATGTGGCCATATGGGGCGCACCAACATCTCCCCAAGAGGATAGGGGACTAGGATTTCCACCAAGGGGAATTCCTTGGTTGGTAGGCTCCATTTTCTCAACCCAAATATCAACGTACGAAAAGGGGATGATTATTCCGTTTAAAATAAATTTTAACACGCTTTGACACAACTTGTTTTTTTAGTTTTTAAGAGTCGAGAAAAAACAAAAGATGACTCTAGTCTCCTTCGATTTTTAATGAGCCTGAAGTGACAAGTGCTCAGATGGACCTTTTCCATTAAGGAGTCTGAAAAGGAACGAAAGGGACTGCTTTGGAGATCTAGGTAGAGGGAGTACCAAACCAATCACAAAACTGTAGAATAATTTTTACAGTACGGCAGTCAATCTTCTCGAATGCTGTGTTCGGTGCATTGCGAACAGTAGGGCGGCCGACACGGCTTCCTATGGATAAAAGGTTTTAAGCATATAGGGGTCTCCCAATATATACTCGACGGTACGTGGGAGCACAAGTCCGTACTGGCACTTATCGTCTCAAAGTGGAGGAATCACCCAACCAACAGTGAGGACAACAGTTACGAGGCTTTACGACGTTGGAACACGTCTCTAGCCTAGACTTCTAAATGTTGTGCGTTAAGTTACAAAGCATTGTTAAGTTCATTGAATTTATTTTAAGTTGATCTTTCTTATGAAGTTTGCCTTTTTGGTTCACCACGAGATGTAGATGTAATTCCTAAAATGCAGTCTAAAGATGATAAACAAACTTTTATCTCTTTTCAGCAATGAAAATCCTAGCTACAAGGGAAAAGTAAGACACAATCTTTTCACAAAGAGCATAGAGAACACTGTAAATGCACTTTTCCTAAATCAAGCCAAACAGACTGTCAATATGCAAATGCACTTGTGCATGTATTTGTTTTTCACTTTCTTAATGTTGATGCCTAAAAAGAAAGTTCATGTACAAATTTGAATTTGCTTTTAAGTGATAAACACAAACAAGGAAAATCTCTACTCAACCGTTGATAGCTTTCTTCTAGCAAGAGAAGTAGGCTAATCAACCTCTCCCTCCTCGAGGTATGCTAAGATTGAAACTATAATTGATGACATGTCAACATGCACATGGAATTCCTTATGCCAATATGAAAATAACAAAATAGGTGTTGACACCAACTTATTCTACAAGGTGTCAAGATCTTTCTAACACTCATCATTCCATTGAAAATTTGTTCTTTTTTCCAAAAATGTTTTCAAGGGAGCTATAATCATGATGTATTCTTAAACATATTTATGATAGTAACATCTATGCCCCAAAGTAGACAAAAAATGTCTAACTCATGTAGGAAGTGGTAATTTCACTATTACTATGATCTTGGTGGGGTCCACCAACAAACCTTGTTTACATTCGACATGCCTCGATAAATACCAAAACATGAATAACATATATATTTATTTAGGTTTAAGGAAATTTGTAGTTGTGTGCCCTTGTCTAGCATTAGCCACAATACCTCGATATGTTTCATTAGTAGACTGAATATCATCTAGTCATCCAAGTAAACCTCCAAGAACATATGGATGAACTCCTTAAATTCTATAACCACTATATTCGCGAATATGGTTGGTGTGTTATTTAATATGAATGACATGATAGTGCATTGGAGGCATCCCAATTCAATCACAAAATTGGTGTTATGACGATCCTCTTTAGTGATTTTCACTTGATGATAACCAAAATATATATTGGTGAAGGAGTAAGCCTCATGTCTTCCCATGTTGTAGAGTATCTCACCTATAAATGGAGTAGAAAAAGGATCATGCGCACATGTATTATTCAACTTCAAAAGATCCACACAGATCCATATTTCATATATATTCTTATTCTATACCACCATCAAACTTATCCACTAAGACTCTTCCATGGGTTTCATAATTCTTGATTGTAGCATATTATCCAACTCTCACTTGATGTTATCCTTGTATATTAGATTTAGATGATAGGGTTTCTATTTCACAAGCTTGGCTTCGAGCTTCAATGGAATCCTCATCTCATCCAATTCCGTAAAAATCCCTTTCATTTCCTTGAACATGTTTGGGAATAACTCCTCGTACTTGTGCAAAAGGTCTACAACCTTCTCTACTATTTGATCATCCCAATAATCCCCTATCACATCCATCTTGGGCCGTTTCTTCATGCCAATGTTTACTTTCCTAGTTTTGATAAGTTGCACATACTTAATGGATTACAACTCTGATCCACCTATTGCATGCCCCCTTCCAACCTATGGAATTTGTATATTCTTGGGATCATCATCATCCTTTCCTTGTTCCAATATATTATAGCACTCCATAAAATATTGTGTCTATTGTGAATGCTTATGTGTAGGACACATCATTATACCGTCGAAAATTGTCGTTTCTTCAATGGTGAAAATTTTATATCACAATTCTTTTAGAGCCTCATCAACAACTGGATCTTCTGAATCAAAATTAAAAGTAGCTTTAAAATTATACGCCATCTCATTCCAATCCTTTGTTACTCTGCACACATCCAACTAAATATTCCAATTTGTAGGAATAATGTCTAGCATATGTACAAACGTGTGTACCCACTCCTACTGTCTCACACATTGTCGCATCCATGCTGTGACAAATTGTTTTAATTGTATCCCTGCGGACTCCATGCCCAAATACTTCTCTACAGGGACCCTAGAATTTTTCCTAAACCTGATACACATAAACTATTTGTATTTCTACTATCCGACAGCTTGGGCCTTGTCTATAGTCCACCATCTAGCTAGTGTTGTATGTAATGAAACGTCTAATATGGGAATCCTCATATGCTCAAGTATTTGATTCTCGAACTCTTACACAAAAATAACCACCTCTAACAGTCGATCAAAGTAAGTCAGATTATGTACCTTGGTCACTATCCAACACACTACCCTGGTGATGTGCACACACATCTGAGTGTTGACCTCATGTAGTTTGTTCTACCAGTTCTCCAACGCTTCTTCTAAATATGATGCACGTGAACCGATAGTACGCCAACTTAACACATGATCAGTTATAGGGTTCACATATTCCTCTCTCAGAGCTATCACATTGTGGATATTATCTAGCTATTCCCTACACAAATCACCTCTAACTGATTCAATATACCAGTCTCCTTCAGGGTGTTATCACCTGAATGTCCCAACCTACAAAAATAATCTACCTCTTATTGAAATTAATAATCACTTGATTGTCAAATGACCAATCGATCCCCAATAGATCTAAGTATGGATCAGTGTCATCGATGATCTCTATAACTTCAAAGTCAACATTACTTGCAACTCCATCAATATCTACTTGCGCTCTCATCTGTCTACTAATGGGAAAGATACAATGTTGATTAGCCAACCTTAACTAAGTGGGAGACCAAGTTACATTTGGGTTCCCCATCATCTCCCGGGTACTATTTGGCAGAATATTTACATTATACGCCAAGTCTGATATCATATTGTCCATTTCATATTTTATGATCTTTGCGCCAAATTTGAAATCCTTATTTGTTCTCTTCTTATGGGCTACCTCATTTACAAAGAATAGAGATGTTAATGTGGTAGCTACTTTATATTCATTGGCACATTGTTCCACTTGCTTCCTAGATTTATCCAATTCCCGTGTATTGTTTAGCAACTAAAGACAGTTTTGGGTAGGTTTGATACCATATCTATTTCTATCACAAAATCCTTGCATATAGTATCATCATAAATATTTGGCATGGTCTCCTCATATGATTTCTCTAGTTTATCCAATTCTACAACAACTATCTTCCTACACGACTCCTTGTAGGTTACTTTTTCGTGGAGAGGATCAAACTTTGAAGGAGCTTCCGGTGACTTTCTAACCCATTGTGGATAAGGCGTTCCAAGATTTGTAGCATCCACTCCAGTTCTAACACCTCCTCAAGTTACTATGCTAACGCGTTTTTAGGATCTGCGAGGTTTGATGACTATCATTCACATATTTGGCCCTTCCTCCTCTTACCTTTTGGAAATAAATTTCTCAAATTTTTTGGTTGAATGGTCCAATGATCTACAATAGGTACATGTACAACAAAGGTTACGATAATCATGTGCGAGCTACCTTAGATGACCACAATTGTAGCAGAAAATCATTCCCTGTACTCATCCAAATCCTCCTCTTCCTTATGCTTGTACTGCTAAACCTATAGCTTCGAGTCCTTGTCCTCAATGAACCTGATTATATTATCTAGTGTGATTGTATCCTCGTTGATTGAAGCCAACTATCACTTATTTATTTCCATTAGGTCCCTTCACCCAAAATGAATCAAAGGTGCATTCACGCATCAAATTTAATGCCTGCGAATTGTGGATATCATACCCCATCGATTTAAATAAGCCGCAAAACAAAGTAAAAGTCGCCAATTCATGCTTCTGCATCATTAGATAATTTTGTGAAGGTTGGCCCCACACTTGACAAACTTCACACCATAACTCTCTCCACCGCATGAGAAAACTCACTACATTGGTTTCCATGTAGTCCATCAACAACCTGCATTCATTTTGGTGGTGACCCTTTGTCTTAAAGATTGTGGGCCGCACTTCCTCCCACTTCTCTTTCCCATTGGTGAAATCCTGTAGTTGTAGAGTAAGCGCAAATAGCTACGACTATACTTGATCCATACCATTTCTCTCTCCATTTCCTACTAGTGAGGCTTCTAACATTAATGAAAGATCAAATTCCTTTGATTACAAACTAATTCGCTACTACGTCAATGGTATCATGATATGGGGCAACAGTCCAACAATAAACCACTCCTCCTTCCGCATGTCTGAAATTTTGAACATCATCCTATCCTTTAGTCTTAAATCGCTATTCGAAATCCAACATATATTTAGTTGACCGTTGCTTAATTTATTTGAACTAAATAATACACTGATATTTAGACTTTGGCTTCTAAAATACCATAGTCAAAGCCTACCTAATCTCGTTCAGTTTTTTATTCTTCCCAGTTAGGGTTGTCCTCTTAAATTTAATATACCTTATTAATGTGTATTACCAGAAGGTTTCTTCCAACTTTGTAAGCTTCATCACCTCATGTTGGACCTTCTTAAAGGTCAAGATGGTCTCACAAACAAACAAATGTTGTTATGTGTCTTCATTCCTAGCACCATGGGACATTGACATTGTTAACTCTTCATCAGCCATTCAACTTTGTACAATACTTACTGATGAAGTACTCCTAATTTCACCCAATGAAGTACTAAAATATTGTGCACTTGTATGTGCACCAAACTAAAGTTGACCACCTTACGATGCTCCTCCCACTCCTTGACAAATTATAGTACTTCTCGTAACTCTAATTCCCCGCCTTTAATTACCTTCTACACTGTGTGTGACAATATATTGAGTACTTACCTTGATATTTGTAGAAGTGTGTGGGGACGTGGATTCCATCCCATGAAAGGTCTGATTTTGTTTTCAAGGATCGAAAGACTTTGTGCTACGTGGACTCAACTACTCCTCTCCCTCTACTTTAGTGCACAAGGTACCAAGTTACATTCCTTCATAACTCTAATCACTTATGTTGTGTTGACACGGGCATTTGTACATGTAAGAAAACAAGGGAATAATAGCCTAGATCAAGGCTATTTAATAGCCCAAGTTGTTTTTTACACGTACCCTTGATGGGTTTATTGTTGACGATAATGGAGAATATCCTAGAATAGGTAGAGTTGGTTTACGTAGCCTCATGATAGGAATTCATTTCTATTTCTTAGGATGCTATTTTAACTTCCCTAAAACCATGTACTCTATTTAATGTGTAATGTTGATGAACAATGTAGAGCGTTCTACAGAGTTAGACTCTCTTGGTTGAGACTCTCTTTCGTAGAGCTGACCAATGGGTTTTATTTTCATTAATACAAACATTGCCATTTTTATCATGGTATCAAAGCGTCAAGGCTGAGGAACTTGTACGCTAGCTGGTGGGTGGTTATTTGAACCAAAATTGTCGTAGGTTTTGAGTGGATAGCCATGAAGATAACACTATTACACTTCTCGAAAATTTTATTTTTCGATCGTTGTAGTTTTTCAGTGTACAACTGCAACGGTTTCAGAAAATTGGTGTATTTCTGCGACTCTATCAAATATTGGGTGTATATGTGTGACACGTCTTAGAAAATTGATGTATATTTGTGACTGTGTCAAATATTGGGCAAATATCTGTGATGATCGTGTAAATCAAAGAAATTACAAAGGGAGCCAAGAACAAGGCTGAAGCTAACAACAGGGGGTTATCTGGAGGCTGAGAAGGAAGCCATGGAGATTTGCGTGCGTGTTGCGAGATCAAACAATAGTGATCTATCTCTATCACAGATTTGGGGTAAATTTAACATCTTTTACCTATCAATTTTTATTTTTTCTAAATTGCCAAGATGAATAACAATATATTTGAAGCATGCATGAACGAGCATAACAAGCTCGATGGCTCCAATTATGAAAATTAGAAGTTCAAGATGGAGACTCTCCTAGAAGCACAGAGTGCTTGGACGATTATGAATGGGGATGAGCCGAGGCCCACGACTAGATCAACAAGAGTCCCAGATTGGGATAAATGAGAAAGGAGAGCAAGGACAATGTTAAAGATGTTAGTAAAAGACTCCACTATACCACACATTAGAGAGGGTAAGTCAGCTAACAAGATCTAAGGAATTCTGAAGGAATTGTACGAGATCAGAAATTCGAATCATCTTTTGTTCCTCAAGAGTAAGATTCTGTCCATGAAGATGGAGGAGAATGAAACAATTGTATCATTCATATCAAGGATCAAGGATCTCAAAAACAAATTATCAGATATTGGTCATACAATGGACGATACAGATCTTGTGACCATTACAATGAATGGTGTCACTGATGATTATCAAATTTTCATCACTGGGATCAATGCGAGAGAAAATATCCCGCATTTTAAAGAGCTGATAGGTATACTCATGCAAGAAGAAGAGAGGAGATCGACTCTGAAGCCCGAGAGTGCCAATCTTCCATTGGTGGTGAGGAAGAACTTCTACAAAGGGAAAGGAGGTCCACAACAACAAAACAGAGCAAGTTCACATAAAAGGCCAAATCTGACCCAAGGTATGCATCTGAATAAAAACTACTCTCAAACTAAATGTTTTTATTGTCGAAAATTGGGTCATATTGCCACGGAATGTAGGAAAAAGAAGTATCATGAAGAACAACAGAAGCCAAAGAGACATGTCGGTCATCTCGCGAATGGTGATCAGGTGCAGAATTTGAGATTGTTCATGGCAGATTGTAATGAAAATGTTGATGCAGACATTTGGTATGTAGATTTAGGAGCATCAACATACATGACAAGGAAAAAGCACTGGCTCGAGAATTTTAAAGAGATCAACGAAGGCACACAGATTTACCTAGGTGATGATAGAAGTCATCAAATCAAAGGATGTGGGAAAGTTTTTTTCGTTCTACCTAATGGTAATATTAAAAAAATCTATAATGTAATGTATGTGCCTGGAATAACAAAGAACTTGATTTCTGTATAAATTATTACAGATCAAGATTTGAAAATTGAATTTTTAAAATCTAACTGTTACATTAAGGATCTGCTAGATGGAATGAAGACAATTGCTACAGGAATCCGAACAAGAGGACTGTACAAGTTGGATGTGGGACCTGCACCGGTTCGAGCATTGACAACAGCGGGCCTGGCTATAAAAGAGCTTTGGCATCATAGGTTCAGCCATATCAATTACAATGATTTGTTGTTACTACAGAGGAAAGAAATGGTAAGAGATCTTCCTATGCTAAAGAAAATACATAATGATTGTGATGCTTGTACTTTAGGAAAAATGCATAGAGAATAATTCCTTGTTAGAGTAGAAAAGAAAAAGAGGGATATACTGGAGTTAGTGCACACAGACCTTAGTGGTCCCATGCAGACAAAATCATTAGAAGGTGTAGTGTATTTCTTACTATTTATTGATGACTATACGAAGTTTTCTTGGGTGTATTTCTTAAATAAGAAGAATCATACATTCGAATACTTTAAGTAGTCTAAAAATATGATTGAAATACAAACAAGGAAAGAGATAAAAATTCTTTGTTCTGATCAAGGGTGAGAATACAGGAAAGATGAGTTGATCACTTATTGTAAAGATCATGGAACTTTGCAGCAGTTCAGAGTACCCCATACTCCACAGCAGAATGGAGTGACATAAAGGAAGAACAAAACTCTGGTGGAATGTGTGAGAAGTATGCTTAAAGGTAAGAATCTTTTAAATGGTTTTTGGGCTGAAGCAGTGAATACTACGGTTTATTTAAAAAGTAGGAGTCCTACAGGAAGTCTTGAGTTTAAAACTCCTTTTGAAGCTTTGTATAGGTATAAGCCTGCAGTAAAACACTTAAGAATGTTTGGATGTAAAGCATTTTCCCACATACTGAAGGAAGATAGAAAGAAATTAGACTCAAAATCCATTAGATGTACTTTCATAGGGTATTGTTCGTCATATAAAGCATACAGATTATTTAATCCCTCTACTCACAAGATCTTTGCTAGTAGAGATGTTAAATTCCATGAACATGATAATGAAGAACCTTATGAGCACTATGATGGATGGGACATTCCCTACTTTGAGGAAGAAGAAGCAGAGAACAATTAGGGTCAGCAGCAAACAAAGGCAGATGATGAACAACAGCAGAAACAACAACAACAACATCAACTACAACAGTAGCAAAAACAACAACAACAATAGAAACAGAAGTAATAGCAACAACAACAACAACAACAATAGTAGCAGGAAGAAATAAGGTTTGAAACCACTACCCCACCACTCAGGAGATAAGGAAGGAAAGCTCAAATGCCTGCAAGATATAGGGAAAATGCTTTTATAACTAGTATGATGAATGTGGTTGAACCATCTAGTTATAAATAAGCAAATGAAATAAATGAATGGAAAATAGTCATGGAATAGGAATATGATTCAATAATCAGAAACAACACTTGAGAATTGGTAGAACTTCCTAGAGGAAAATAGGACATAGGTTGCAAATGGTTATATAAATCAAGAATTAATGCAGATGGAACTATAGAAAAACTGAAAGCTAGGTTGGTTGCAAAGGGGTACACACAAAAAGAAGTGATAGACTATGAAGAAACCTTCACCCCTGTAGCTAAATTGAACACCATCAGAATGTTAATCGCTTCAGATACTAAGAAACATTGGATGATGCACCAACTAGATGTAAAGTGTGCATTTCTGAATGGAGAACTGAAAGAAGAGGTTTATTTAGAGCATCCGGAAGGGTTTGTCGAGAAGGGAAAATAACATTTAGTCTGTAGGTTGAAGAAATCACTTTATGGACTAAAACAAGCTCCGAGGTCGTGGTATGAGAAATTTGATTCATTTTTCTACAAGCTCGCTACAATAGAAGTAAGAATGACCCTAATCTTTACACCATGAAAGATGAACAAGGGTGCATAGTGATGTTTTCATTGTATGTAGATGATTTGATAATTACAGGTGATGCTACATATTTAATTGATGAAATCAAGCAACAGATGTCACAGATGTTTGAGATGAAGCATCTCAGTGAACTTAGATATTGTTTAGGTCTCGAGATCTCGAGAGATTCACGACAAACATTTATGTCTCAAGAAAAGTATGTCAAAGGCCTTTTGGAAAAGTCTAGAATGGATCAGTGTAAGCCGACACTGGTACCATTGCAGCAAAAACATCAAATTGTAGTGTGAGGATGGCTCAAAAGCGGCAGACGCAACACTTTACAGACAATTGTTTGGGAGTTTAATCTACCTAAGCACCATGAGACGTGATTTGGCTTATGCACTGAGTGTGTTAAGCCAATTTATGTCTAAGCGAGTTGAAAGCCATTGGAATGAAGTGAAGAATGTTTTGAAGTATCTACAAGGTACTGTAGATTATGGAATTATTTCCACTAGCTCTTCTGATGTTAGATTGGCAGGATTTGCAAATTCAATTAGGCAGGAAATGTAGATGATCGCAGATCTATAACAGGTTATGCATTCAGTCTTCGATCTGGGGTGATCACTTGGAGCATCAAGAAGCAGAACACAGTCTCCTTGTCCTCAGCAGAAGCATAGTATCAAGCCATGTGTGTAGCAACATGTGAGGCGGTTTGGTTGCGGAGACTTCTCCATGATGTTGGTGAAGAACAATTTCGATAAAGCTCACCAACAATCGAGTGTTTCACAAAAACTCGAAACATATTGATACTCAATTCCAATTTGTCATGGAGAAAGTGCAATATAAAGAAACTCATATGGAATATTGTAATACATGTGATAATGTTGCGGACATTTTCACTAAGTCTCTTGGAAAGGTATAGTTTCGAATGTTTAGGGAGATGTTAGGCATATATCTAAACCCATTCTCCAAAGGGGGAGTGTTGAATATAATGGAGAATATCCTAGAATAGGTAGAGCTTGTTCACGTAGCCTCACGAGAGGAATTAGTTTCTATTTCTTAGGATGTTGTTCTAACTTCCCTAAAACCATGTACTCTATTTAATGTGTAATGTTGAAGAATAGTGTAGAGCTTTTTTCAGAGCCAAAATCTCCTTGTTCAGACTCTCTGTTGTAGAGTTGACAAGTGGGTTTTATTTTCATTAATACAAACATTGCCATCCCTAGCATTAGATCCTTCTTATGACGACTTGAATACATGAAAGCTAATCATATTCTAAACTAATACTAAACTAATATTAATACTATACTAATAATAAATTAACCTATACTACTATATAAAAATAATATAATATATAAAACTAATGTAAACTTTTCAATGGTTATAGCAAAACTATAAGTTACAAGAGCCTTCTCTAAATAATATTATTAAATTTTAAAAGCACTGTTTATTTGATCACTAATCAATTCTAATCGATACATGTCATTTATAAATATGTTATTCAAAATATGTTACAGAAACATAAATAAAATGCTATGGTACATAAAATATACAGAATTTTAATATAGAGGAAGAATGACCAAAGCATAATGTAATTGGTCCCTAAAATATAAATGAATCTGGTTTAACAAAATTCTATAACAACAAAATGAAATATACTCACTAATATTTAATTTATAAATGTAACTATAAATTAATATAAAAGAAAATGATTCAATAATGCGGCATAAGTGAATGATATAAATTTACATCAAAGTAAATAGTATCTCTATAAAATTAACAAATATAAAACCCCATTAGTAGATGCATTCACACATTAAAGGATATATATAAAACTCCATTAGTTGATGCACACACATATAAGTCTAATACTCAACCAACATAGAATACTTGGAGATACATGGTCACTGTATCATTCTTTATCTAACAATGTTCTAACCATTCACGAGTGAGTCAAACAAACTGACAAATAGCAAGAAAATAATAAGTCAATAGAAAATGACACATATGTGTTAGCTTAAATCACAGAAAAGTAACACTATTATGACTCTGACCTTCCAAAATCAAATGATAGAAGTCAAAACCAACATAACATTATGATGTATATTATCGTTTGGACACAAGTCACTGCATCAGCTTTACCATCTATTTAATGCAAAAAAATTAAACTAATCACAATAGAAAAGAAATACATAAAGATAGCTATCATTCTACGATCCAAGTCAGTGTTCCTCAAGCATCATAAACTTTAATATTCCATAGATAAAACTACACAAATAATAAATATAAGTGACATTACTGATATGACCATGGAGAAGAAATTCACATAAAGAAATACCAATAAAATTAAACCATATCAGTAAATGCATTCAAAATGAACATTAAATACACATTTGCAGTTTAAACCTGATTTCTAGCGTTTCCCCCTCTCCTTATAGTACCATGGTTATCACCATTTTCATTACAAAATAGGAGGTTTCATATCCATCAAGCAACCAACTATGTCCAAACTTATCTCAGAAATAAAAACTGTCTTTTACGATATAAACATAATTTTATGTATTCAGTCTCTTTGTGAGATTCAAAATATAAAAGAAAATCGACTAGATAAATAACATGAATTGTTATGATAAGATCCAAAGTGAATGGGATAATTTGCAGGTATCTACTCCATGACAGATGAGAGTGATTGATTTTCGCCTAAAAATCTCTCACAAACCAAGATAAATACCTATGAAAAATTAAATAAGGAAATTAGTCTTGGATAAAAACAAGAGGAAATGGTTGTTTCCCGGTTGTGATGTTGTAACATCATTATAATTACAACAACCAAATTGAAAATATTCATATACTCTATCATTTTGGAATGTTGTGAAATATCAAGAAGAAAGACCTTTATTTAGCATCATGATAATCATCAATATATAGGGAAATTATGACTTTGACCTTCAAGGACTTGGCTGCACATTAGTGAATTGTGACTTTAATTGAACTATTAGAATTTTGTTTTTTTTTTGTTTTTTTTGTTTCTTTAAGTCAATAGGTGGCTCTTAGTAGCTCATTTTCATGCATGAGTTGTGCCATCCAATGTTTAATTCATGGAGGAGTGAACATAAATTGTTGATGCCACAAAAGATCATATAGGGCTTCAGAAGCAATTTTCTCAGGATCATTTTCCACTCTAAGTGTATTTTATTTATTATCTGAAACACTTTTAAATTTATTGAGAGTTCAAGCTTAGACTTCATAGGTTCATGCACTATATTTGTCTCAAGATCAAGATGAATCTTCAGTAGGGGAAGTCGTTCACTTATTTCACCACAGCCTAGAAAGAAAATGCTTCCACAACACCCTCACTTATTTCACCACAGCCTAGAAAGAAAATGCTTCCACAACACCCTCACTATATCCTTGGAAAAGCTCTAGAAAATCCCACAAGCTAGCAGGTAAATTGTTTTAGCACAATCATCATAAAACTCAACCATTTCAGTCCAGATAACCTCATTTCAAATAATACGAGCCATGGCTTGACTCAAGAGGGTTTACAATCAAACAAGAAAGAAAAGCATAGAGACTAGTCATGCACTAGGAAAACACTTCTTGAAACCCTAACCCATTTTTGGAATATAGGACAAATGAGAGAAGAGAATGAGACAACCAAGGGTCAACCCAACATAAACCCGAGATTTTAATTAAGAACAACTAAGAACATGGTACATTATAATAGTTACCAAAAGTACCCATGATAATGGATGGTGAATTGGTCATAGATGGCATTGGTCAAGATATCCATCCCTGACATGCATGACATATCTCCTATAAATTGATAACACAAAACCCAAAACCCACAACTCATAACCAGGGAACATAATTCCTCATCATTACACATGAGAGACTTCAACTTATAGATCTCAATTCACACTAACCATAATCATAATAATTTAATGGATCAAATAAATTAAAATATGTTCATTACCGAAATAATTGCAGAATATGGGTTTTAGAAGGGATTAATTTACTTTTGTTATTTATCCTTGTTGATGAACTAATGAAGTTGTAAAAACTCTACTTTCTTATGACCGAATCATTACTGTGAACAAGGATTTTGTGATAGCTAGAATTCGATGTTGTGTCGTGATTTCTTCATGGCAGAATCATTAATGTGATGGTGTCTCATCTAACTAGAGAAAAAGGTGAGGCCTATCCTTAATAGAGAAATATTTTTTTGGAGAAAATCCCTTGGTTATATCATCTAGCAAATATTAATAACCTTTTGTAACTGAAAACATGTATCCTAAGAATCAGGGTTTCTCTTTGTTAAGAGATTTGTTGTTTTTATCATTTGTGACTGTGGTATAATGATGGGTACTTATGTCCTGGATGAGAGCTTTTGGATGCAATATTTTTGTATATATTTGATAAAATCGTTGAAGCGTTATAATCGTTCTTTCAAAATATAATGGAAGTTTATGTTGTTGAGATTTAATTTACTATTTTGATTTTTTCTTCGAGACAATCTGATTACAGTGGTTTGAGCTCGCTCCTAGAAGAGGCATTGTCTTTATCTTTATCACAAGATTCACATTTCATTGTTTCATGCTAATCATCTACTTGTTAGATTAATTGCAACATCTAGTGCTTTATTTGATAGTCATAACATTTCTTTACAAGGAATTCTCTTTAGATAAGTTGATTTAATTATGATTTTTTGCTTTTCCTTGAAGGTTATTGCTAGATTGTTGACGTTTCCACATTATTTTAGTTTACTTTCATGTTATTTGTTATTTTCTATTACATAGAATATAATTTCTTAGTGTTGTTTCTTCAATTATGAGTTTGTTGTTTTTAGGTAGCAGCTTCACATCTGATCGATTTATTTATTGTTTCTTGTAAATAGTAATTAGAATTCGATATTTTTACATGATTTTTGAAAGATATAGTTTGATTAAGAGTTAAATATTTCAATTGTGTGCTTCATGTTAGGAGTTGATTCCTTCAATTTTTTTTTATCTTAGTTGTTCTTCATGTTAGTTTTCAGCACTATCTCTTGCATATACTTTGCAGACAACCTTGAAATAACTAAACGAAACCTTGGGCTGAAAATTTTTATTCTCGTAGTTAGTTTCTCTTTTTAGAAAAATTAATCATAGGAATATTTTGGTGTCATTGTCATGGAGGTTGTGTAAAGAGAGTGTCATTATATCTAGTTGCATATATGATTTTTTGAGTGTTTGATATTGAACACAAAAGATAAGAACCTACACAAGTACCCAGGTAAACATAAACTTGTGTTGGTGTCTACCCTTAGTTGATAGAGGACTAGTTGAATTACTTCATTTTTGGAGGATGAAGAGGTCGACAAACTGAGAAGCATTTTGTTTCAGTCTAATACAAAGGGTTCAACATCGTGAGGATAAATAGAAAGAAAGAGGAAGGAAAATAGGCTTTTTTTTCTTCTTTCTAGCTTTTTCTTCTACCTCTCTCAACTCTGGGATCTTAGTTGTCTGATTGTTGGCATTAGTTAGCTACTACATGATTTTCACACAGTGTGACTTACTTTTGTGTGAGGTAGGAAGGTGTCGAGTTGATATGCATGGTGTTGTTGTGTAGCAATGTAGGAAATTAAAGTTTTTTCAAGGAGTTGTTCTATAATGTGATTTCTTGTTTGTAACAATACATCTTTAATAAGAAAGAAGATTTTCTGTTCATGTGTTCTTGTGAGCGCGCCCTAATTACTTTCTATTTTTTCTCTATGATTTAGTCGTGAATTAATTAATTTAGTAGCCAAACTCTAATGGCCTAGGTTGTGTGCTCTGTAACAATGATCCAACTTTTGTAGGTGATGTGGAAGCTATAGATTCTAGATTGCATCAATATTCTTTAGGATAGTTTGTTTTCTTGAGGTATGAATAATATGTTTCTGTAATCAACTGCAATGTGTCCAAAGCTGTGACATATAAAACACACAATATCATCAATCAAGGGAGAGAAAGAATTGTTGTTCCTTATTTTGATGTCTTCATTTATACCATACTCATTTTTTTGAGAAAATAATTCTCTTTATATAGTCACTTTTGTTGGTTATTGGTTTTGATTCTTAGTTGACTCTTTGCTATGGTTTTCAAAATTTATTTTGTCTACACATGTCTATGATCTAGATTTTTATTTCATTGTTTCATGAAAACCAAGCCTAATTCAATGCAAGGAGTCCTTTGAATGCTAAGAAGATTGTCCAATATCTTGGTACTATCTTGAAATATCAATTGTATGTCCCTTTCTTCTAATTTACTTCTTAATAAGATTACCTCATTCCCTTTTTGTTTAGTTGATTGCTTATAGCTTCTCCAAGTCTTCTTGGCTCTTCTAATTTAGTTCTTAACTAAATAATTTCTTCTTTAAGTCCATTTTCTTGTTCTTTAAATAGCTGGAATAGCTCCTTAGTTCATTTAACTCTTTTAGTTCACACTTAAGAGAGATAGTCTCAAATTCAAGTTTTTCATAATGTATTCCCTTTTCATTCAGTTGTTTACATATTAATATAGTTTTTTCTAATTCATTGTGAACCCTATCTTCATATACCTATAACTTTTCTTTGAGATATTCAATTCTTTTCAAAGTAGAGAAACTGTTTCTTCTAATATTAAATTCATTATCTAATATTTCTTCTTCCAAATCTCTAACTCTATCTGATATGATGGAAACTATTTCATGGTCACATTCAACTTCTCATAGGCTACAAGTTTTAACTTCAGATATTCAATGTCACAAAAAAAATATTACATATAATATTACCTAATTAATTAACTTCTTTCATAACTATGTTACTTTGGCTATTTTCTACTTCATGAATGGACTACAAGTTATCTCATACATCCTTTGCAAATTCATAGTGCAAATTTTTCTCAAGTTTTGAATTGGATATGTCATTAAAAAATATATTTATTTTGTAACACCCTCCTCCCATATATACCAAGCAACTTGCTAGTGAGGGTAAACATGCAACGAGAGGCCAGTGTGGAATATTCAACCTCCTTGGTGACTTTAAGGAAATGGAATAAAAATAATAAATAAAATGAACAATATCATAACCAAAACCCCATTAGCCATGACATGCGTTTTCCCAAACATACCATCGATATCTAATCCATAGGTGTAAATAACAAAATTTAGTTTAGGGATATCATACTTAACCATTGTTCCCTCATACCATTTGTTGCATTATCCTCCATTAAGTCATAGACAGATTATCCATTTACATACAAGTAAAAACATGTTGAGAGACATACATAGCTGCTATCATAAAATGTGCATATAACGAACAAATTGGAACATGAATACAATAAACACATTAGCCATCAAATCCATAAATACATCAGTACCTTTACACATGAAAATCAAGGGAATGGATGTATCATTAATGAATGAAATGAACCAACCGAAGATGGGACTACCACGTTCCATGTGACCGTAGAATGTTTGAGCCAAATCTCTCTTCATCCATTCACCCTCGTGCCATATTCCAAGCATGAGTATGGGATATCATAGAACACATCAATCAAAACTCATCTAGGGCTTCCAGAGGCCATCCAACTCAACCCATCAAATAATGATTCCACCTCATGGTAACAGATCACCAAAAACCATCATCAGGTTCATCTCCATCCAAGCCTTCTAGAGCTTCCATGTAATTTTTCAAGCCAAGGCTTCGAGAACTAGTAACTCAACCCATAGCTTATACACGGATTCTAGAGAATTTGTCCAACCAAGGCTTTGAGGACTAGTAACTCAACCCACCAAGGGCTTCTAGAGCATTTATCCAACCATGGTTTCCAGGAATAGTAACTCAACCCAAGCTATTACAGGGCTTTCAGAGCATTTTTTCAACCACAAATTCCATGACTAATAACTCTACCCAAACTAGGGAAACATGAAAACCAACGAGAACAAAACAATGAAAGTAAATCGACAATCACCATGGCTTTCCAGAAATGGCAATGCTAGGGATCCACTATTGATGCAGGAAATCCTCTATGCCAATGAAAAATCACAACCAAGGAACCACATGCTTGTGCCATGCATGCCAAAATGGTGAAGAAATCATACATGCAACTTGGTACCTGCAAGCAAATCTGATGTAGCTGCTGATGTTAATGCCTTCTTGCACTTTCGTGCTCTTCCTTTTCCTTCTTGCTCTCAGAATCCAAGTATGCCACACCCACCAAGGGTGCTCCAAGAAAACTCTAAGCATCTAAGAGTATGAGAGAGAGAGAATAATGAGAGAGCTCCAAAATTGAACTCACAAAAGGTTCACACTGGAAGGAAAAATCTTACCAACAGGTCCTCAGAAACCTTTTTATTCATGAGGCCTCTATTTTCTTCATTTTACTCCTTACATACAACGTGTGACCTTTCATCTCCTTTTCTCCTAATTTCCTTTATTTTCCTTCATTTTCCTCCTCACATGCAACCTGTGATCTTTCACCTCCTTTTTCTCCTATTTCCATTATTTTCATAAATAAATGTGCCAAAATACCTTTTTTCCTCTTTAATGCCTTAGCCATTGCCTTTTTCCAATTTCCTTAACCATAAACAACCAAATGAACACCCACTAGGATGTCATGCCCACCATTTAGCTCAGAATACATCTCCCATCATTTGTGGTATTTATATATTTTTACATGGAATTTTCACAGGGCTATTACAGAACGCACCCTCTTGGGGGAACACCGTCCTCATTGTTCAATGACACTTATAACCAACATGACTGTTGAAAAAAAAACATACTTGTAATGGAGCTTTATAATGCAACGTGTTGCAGTATTTAAAATGAATGACCCTCTCAAAAGAAAAACATCATGACAACATGACAAGCTAAAAACCATACCGCATATTAGAGCTTTATAACATAGCTCATTATGGTATCTACAATGATATACACATATACACATTTTCTTAACCAAGAAATAAAAGATATGATGCCTCTATCAATAAACAAGGGAATCTAGAGGCTCCCACCTCCATTGTCAAAGTAATACCAAGATTCACCTCCTTCCTAGGAAGTCTATAATCCACTTCAAAGTAAAATCTATAGCCAATGTCCAGCATGTAAGCTTGTGCCACTTGTCCTCTCAGCCAATAGTTATTGGCTCATTGTTTCAGGGTGCACTCCCAATGTGCATATGATTCTATCTACCAATAGTAATGACCAAAACAAATCCATCCATGACCTTCCCTTTTCTGCTACACAGTCCCTTAGGAATTTGGTCACTCCTTTTGTATAATCACTCACCTTCCAAGTTTCGCTGGCACACCCATCTTGGGAAGTCCATCCCTTGTCAAGGTTTCCTCGCATCGGAAGATACAACAACAATGGCATATCACTTCCTTAAATCCATCATACCGGCCATAGCATGCTCATGGAAATCAATGGACAACACTGGGTACAATGTCTCACAATGGCCCTGCTCCTGAATACTTTACTATCATGCTGCTACATGTTCCAATTTCTTTTGATTTTGTTACCAATTCTTGGA
The DNA here is from genome assembly GCA_031772625.1 of Pinus tabuliformis. Taxonomy (NCBI): domain Eukaryota; kingdom Viridiplantae; phylum Streptophyta; class Pinopsida; order Pinales; family Pinaceae; genus Pinus; species Pinus tabuliformis. The sequence continues at coordinate 197,615,851 of CM062817.1, read as the reverse complement.
GTTGATTTTAACCACCCAACCAGGAATTTCCGTTCTTGTTGTACCAAGCACGTAACTTCCATTAGATTAAAAATAAATTTAAATAACTTCAAATCATACTTCATTTGTAGCTCGTCAATAAGGTACATTCAAAAGCTTTTTTACTTCCTATCACAACAAGTCAAACTAACTGTTTGATCAAAATGTCATGTATAAACATATCACATATGGTTAGCTCAAAACACAACCATCATACATCAACAACATAAATCACACGTAACCATCATAAAAAAAAATCATAGGTCACATATAGTTGTCATATATCAGAATTGTAAATCACACGCATAATAAAACTGAAATAATATATTGATAATTATCCTTCATCGATCCTTACTTATGCCTTTGTTCTTTTGTAGACACACTATATTAGTTTCCATCCTCAGAAAACACCAAGTCCCTTTTCTGCCACTAGGTGCACATATGCATAGTGAGGATCATGCACATACAACGACATACAACATATAAAACCATGAAACACATGCATGCATACTTGACATACAACACATACACCTACACCCAGTTTACATACATATACATACACAATATACATAACATGACATGCATCCAAACACAACGTGTGATGCCAAAAATGCATAAACATACACCTAATATGCAACACAACTCATACATATATACCCAATGTACAACACCACACAATACATGTAACCACACAGAGTACAACAGAACAAGTACACATGTCACGACACCACAACTACACAATACACATATATAGTACTGCAAGCCCACAACACAACATATATGACATGCACACAATAGCACACTTACACGACTACCATATATACAACATTACACAGTACCACTTGTACACTGCACCACCTGCACAACGTGTGCACAACATCGCATGTACATGGCACCACCTACACAATGTGTACATAATGCCACATGTACACTACACCACTTGTGTAATGTGTACACAATATCACATGTACACAGTACCACACACACGACATGTACACAACACCATATGTACACAGCACCACATGCATGACATGTACATAGAAACACATGCACACAACGCCACTTGTACAACATGTACATAGCACCACATGCACATGGCACCACTTCTACAATCATTCACACCACACCATATGTACATAGTACCAATATACCACATGCACGCAACACCACTTGTACATAGCACTGTATATCCAACATGTACATAGCATCATCTGTACACAACACCGCATATCCAACATGTGCATAACACCATATGCACACAACACCACATGTCCTTGATGCACACAGTACAATATCTACACAATACCGCATATCCAACATGTACATAGCACCATCTATACTTAGTATTGAATATGTAAATTTTATACAACACTATTTGTACCATCATTTACATAACACTCCATAAACAACGCATACACACACTATATATACACAACACCACATGTGCACACATCATATATGAAACATGTACAACATATATAGTATATGCACAATAGTAGTACCACACATCCAAAGCCACATTGTCCTTACCAAGAAGCCTTGCTTCCCATGTCCTATCCATGCTTGTCTTAGCATGCCGCAGGCCATGCTGCTTTCATTTCATTGGTGTATCGTTCAGTGTTACCTCTCATAACATAAACATAGGCATAATACAAGCATGCAAATTCATATTCACATGATATTGACCTCATATATTTGTGATGACTACTCTTCCACTTGATTCCTCATGAGACGAGGAACCTCTTCATGCCATTTTCCTATATAAGAAATCATTCCTCCACAAGACTGATTCCTAATGACCCTGTCACACAGTTACATATATACATGTACACATACATACACCATAAAATAATAATGATCTCGTGAGTCAACATTATACATAGATACATATGTACATATAAACATTAACATAAAATAATCACGATTCATGATCACCGTGTCAAATATGACATACATACATACATGTATACATATATAAACAACAACATACATGTATAAACAACAACATAATCATAATCATAAAATAATTACCACGTATCAAGGTCAAGGTTAAGAGAAATTCCTTTATTCATGCACAACATGCACGATATTGACAACAATAATTCCCAACATAGCCAAGGCATATGATGCCTCAAATCCATTTACTTTATCTTTTATAGCTACCTTTCTCATGACTATACTGCCACTGTCCATTTACACCAATGGACCAAACCAACCTAGTCTAATTTCCATAGTATTACCTTCCGCTACACTTACTCATACATTCAGCTTCATCTAGGCCTTGCATTATTTGCATTACCTGTCGGGTACCACATAGCTCTTCCCGAGCTCCATTAACTTTCTTCTTTCCCAACCAATTCCCAAGACTCGAAACAATAAAAGGAAATTCAAGAAACAAACAAGAAGAAGAACATGGAAAACCAACAATAGTACTACACCCAAAAGAAAGTGGCATGGCCATAAACCATACATAATCAAAACTGCAAATCAAGCACAAACAAATCATAAAACTCTGAAAGCACAAGACTTCTAAGAAAAACACCATGACTCAACCCCCATGATTTCCTAGTACTTCCAAGGATTCATGAGTGAAATCTTAGCTCGAGCCTTTTTCAAGATCTATGACAGTCTATTTTGTCATTTGATTCCCTACATCGTGAAACATTAACTCATGCTTTTATTCATTCCTTTACAATATTATAACTCAACCTCTTATCTCAAATATCAACCTTAAGATAGCAACCTATCAAATACATATTCATGAATATAACACATATCCACATAATTTCAGTCAAAATTAAGGTTAAGAATTTTTTTTGTATTCATGTAATACACTCATTCATTTGGAATTGCGGTTTCCAAACACAGCCAAAGGAATTATCACCCAATTCCTTTATTTTACCTTTTTACCTTGCTGCAATTGTGTCTTATTATGTGTTATCACATTCACCAAGATGTTAGTTATATGAACAAATCAATATTACCTTGTGAAGATAATACCAAACACGTTTCCCTGCAACTTCTCACACATGTCAGTGACATTTTCCAAAAATCAAGACATCGTGTCTATTAATCCTTCACCAATAGTAATAACCATGTCATAGTCGGCAATAAATTCACAATCATAGTCATAATACTGAAACTAGCACCCACTTCCATGGAAGTGCACATCACTTGTCTCAACACATATTGTGTTAGTACAACTGTATTAAAACAAGATCATTCCTTCATACAATTTTATAAGCACAAACACATATCATGCACTTAATCAAGCATTCAAACAACCTATAAATATAACCCGTTACTATCCATGGTCCATACAAAGTAGAAGGAGGAAGCTACTATAATGGCCCGATTTCCAATGTCCAATTATGGAAATGGGATCTCCAAAGCTCTACTAAATTTAACCACACTTGAAAAGAAATTTATATTCATTTCTCATACATTTTGTATGAGATTAAGTCAAAACATTTCACTTATTCCACTTGTAACATAATAACTAAAAACATGTCACTTTTACATTCCATTACATGCAACTTTTCAAATTCCCTACATGAAACCCTTCAAATTCCTTAAATGAAACTCAAATTATTTGCATGAAAATAGGAATAGATTAGCTACATCCATATAATGATGTTATAACACTATCCAATAACAAAAAAAGCATTTTCTTCAAACAATTACCATACTTTTACATTTTCTTCAAACAACTACTATACTATTACATTTGCATGTAAGCATTTTTTCGAACACTTTACATGCAAACTAATATAGAAAACTATTTTCATACAAGTAAGCATATATCAACTACAATAATACTATTACACATGAATACTATCGCCAACCATAAACAACATGCTCATTGGTGCATTTTATGAAACAGTTTGTATGCAATTAATCATTGAACCATTTAAGCATTTCATCAAACACTTCGCATGCAAACTAATATAGTGAATGATTCAATGCATATATCCCAAATTGTAGTAGTAAAAGTTATGAAAAATGAACAATATTATCAGTGATATTTTCCCTCACTATGGTTTAAGTTTCAACTTCTAGTATTTCATAGATGAAAATTTATAACAAAATACCAACATTACCTTATTTGGTGCACAATTCTAGGATTATCGAGAAAGCTCGCCTTCCCCTGGTCATATCTCCTAAAATATAGAGAATAAATGTCTGAAATGTTTATCACAATATCAGTCGGATTTCCTCTCATTTTTGAAAAAAATTTAGCTCCTCAGAGTACCCAGAAGAAAATTTATAACAAAGCTGTCAGCGTGACCTATTTGAGGCCTGATTTTAGGAGCATTCGGAAGGCTCGAATCCCTCTACCCATATCTCCTAAAATATTCTGACCCAATATCTAAAATTTCTATCACATAATCAATGGTATGCCCCTCAATGTGAATGATGTTTTAGCTTTTCAAATCATACAGAAGATAAGTTATTGCAGAAATTCTAACATGATCTGTTTAAAGGTGCATTTAGGAAGGTCATCTTCCTTAGATCATAATTCCTAAAGTATTGTGAACAAATATCTAAAATTTTGACCACATTATCAGTGGGTGTTACCTTTAATATGGACAATTTATCGACTTCTAATATGCCATAGAAGAAAATTTATAACAGATATGAAAGAAAGGTCTAAAATTTAAGCTTATGTTCTTCATTTCACCTATCATAGAGCCCATCGAGTCCAAGTATTTGAACCATGCCCTGATACCACTTTATAACACCCTCCTACCATATCTACCAAATAAAATAGCCAACCAGGGTAAACTTATGACGAGATACCACTATGGATAAGATTCAACCTTATTGGTTTCTTTAAGGAAATGGAATCCAAAAAATCAATAAACTAAATAAGATCATAAGCAAAACCCCATTATCCATGACAGTCATTTCATCAAACATGTCATTGATATGTAATCTAAAGGTGTGGATAACATAATTAAGTTTATGGATCTCATACTTATCTGAGAATTTCTATTAACCATTGTTCCCTCATGATGCTGCCTAGGTCGCTCTTACCAGGATCCTTCCGAGTGTACACTTAACTTGCGGAAGATTGTTTCATGATATTGTAATCTCATGCTTTATAAACCATGCTTGTTCAACACGCAGGCTCTTCACAAAATTCCTAAAAGAAACATATCAATAATGGGCATGCGTATTCAATATATTTATATGTATTTACCTACGCACATTCGTAGGATGTTTCCCCTTGCTTTGATATCGTCACTGGTTATAGCCTCACCCTTACTCTAAACACAGACTCGTATGGATATATGCACCGATTTACCACAGGCTCACATATATATCTCTGTCCCTATGCTGCTTTCGGTCAATGGATATATATAATTGCAATTGTTCGACCAAACCACGGCTCTATACAATTCCACGTAACCTTCTAATGTGTCGCCAGTCCCGCTGTTCGGCGATGCTCAAACCATGACTTCCGCTCCTCCAGAACTGATACTCCCATATACACTGGTTAATATTTCTGTGGTTCCGTTATTCGGCTAGCAAATTCGGAACTTTGTTACGCTGTGGCTCCGAGAGGCTTTGTAAGCCGAGCACACAGTTACTATTTCAAAAGGCTTCCCACGCTAATACAGTCTCGGACTGTCTGCTACAGCCACTTAATGAGACTCGCAGTGGTTAATGCTTCCACGATTCCACTATTCGGCGGTCCACCTCCGCATGACGGACTGGCGATCCATATATGTTACTGCAACTTATGTCGAATCGCTCCTTAATTTCTAGAAGTCTCCATAGTGATAATAACTTCCAGGTATAACAGAGATGGGGATTCAAGCAATCTGCGAAGACATCATTCAATTCAAGGCGGTATATTATCACACAGAATGCAAGCGGATTAATGATTAACACACATAGCAATGGCGCATTGGGAAAAATATATCACACCCGCACTTCATTCAATTTCAACATTATAAAACCTCAATTTCTGCAACCATGTGCAGATCCATATCTCAGAAGTTAATAAATGCAAACATGATAATATCAATTGAAGTCAACATACTCATATTTACAATAAAACAAAATTCACACAGAGTTTTCTATTCACGGCCAGATATGCAATTCTATGGCCTTTTTACAACCTACCCGAAGGCTCCCAAGGAGAATCCTTGCTCACTCCTCACACACCCTCTTCTCTCAATGCCTTTGAGCTCCATAATTTATTAAACTTAGCATGATCTAAAAATCCTAAAATCACTCAACTAAAGCTCTAAGACTCTACATGCAATGCATACATATGGCAAAAGCATCTTTTCAGCTTTATTCCGTCTTTTTCCCTGTTCTAAAATAGAAAAGCTTCCTTATGATCCACATCCATTCCTTTATGCCTAAAAGCTCTCCTTAATTCCTATTTCCTCATTTATTTATTTTGAAAATATCTAATAAAAAGCCTAAATATTAAAGTGACTTGGAATTTAGGAAACTAATTCCACAATTGCATGACCCCTATGTCTATTATTTACAATAATTTCCCTTTGGGTTGAATGCTCCCGCATCATACTCCCAAGGTAGAAAATTTTCATGATCTCCTGATCATGTGATCATGTGTTCAGATCTATGTTTGCCTGGATCCCATATCTTGTACAGTAACTTTGCATTTGGCGCTGCTTTTGTCTGTTGTTCTTCTCCAGGTCTCCACACTTTATGCTGCTTTGCTCCACTAGCTGTACTCTTGCAATCTTCTACTATCTTCCTCTTGCTCCTTCTCTTTTGTTTCACTACTGCTGGTCTCTTCCGAAATTCCTTCATCATCATCCGCCTCATCATTTCAATTTCTTTGTCTAGCAGATTTTCTCCAGCTTCTTCAGTAAGACCTGTACTCATAAAAAAATTGTTAGAATAAAAAATATAAGGCATCAATGCCTCTTTTGCTGCTAGTTTTGTCTCAACTGCCATCATAAGTGTCGCTCCACATGTTGCTCTAGCTGTCACTATGAATGTTGCTGCTTCCCAAACTTCCTGTCCCCCTGCAACATTCGTTTGCTTGTCACCTGCAATTTCATCTCCAACTTTTTCCTCTGTTTCAGATGTCTCTCGCAAACTTTTCAGCCACTTCTTCTTAAGTATTTCATTAACATGTTGTAAATTATAATCTTTGTCTTCTTCCCTCAAGACAATTCCGAATGATGGACTTTATTCTTTATTACCTGTAAACATAATCAAATTGTCAGCATTAAAATCACAGGGCTCACTGGTCTCACTTGTTGATTCAGTTACCAAGTTTTCTCTCTATAGTTCCAAGTCTTTTTCAGGACTCAAGAAATCTTCATTAGCTTTCTCCTAAATACGCTGCTCTGAGTTCTTTTCCCACTTCTCTATCATCACATTAGTATGCTGATTTACCCTCACCATGAGACTGTTAGCTAGTCCTTCCTTCTTACCATCTCCTGCTTTATGACTGTCATTCATAAAGACTCTCTTCCCTTGTTTCTTCATCCAATAAGTCCTCTGTCTCTCCAACTCTCTTCTCTGGAGATCTAGTTTCCTATACAATTCAACAACTTCATTAGGAGTAGACCTTGGAAATTTCACATGATTTTCCATACCTCCACTAGTGGTTGACCAATAATCAGCTGGTCCTTCTCTTTCTGCATCAACATCCTGATTAGACTCCTTCTTCCCCATCTGCTTCAAAGATCTTGCTAACTCATTATCGATCTGAACAGCCTTCAGGTTCAATTCTTCTTGCACAAACTCTAAAGCTTGTTTATCTTCCTGTTCTGTACCTGCAAACATGCGCAACTCATTAGTTTTTAAATCATGAGACTTTTCAATCTTGACTGCTTCTTCCATTGCTTCTTTTTAAACAAATCTGTATTTGGAATCTTTAATTCCCATCTTTGGCATAAGAACTCTAAGCTCCTTCTTTAGTAAGGAAATCTCAATTTTCCCCAACTTCCTCTGCAATTGTTGCCAAATCACTCTCTTTCCCTTCAGTGGAAAGATCCATTTTCTATTTTGATTTTTCTGCTCTTGTAGCCATTCTTCCAGTACCTGTAATTGTACCTTCATTACTGCAATCTCTCTTTCTCGAACTCCTGCAGTCATCTCATTTCTGTGCCATTTCTCTAGACCTCTTCTCTGATTCTCCATGATCAACTTTTCCAGCTGTATATAAGACCCATCTACCTTCTGCTTTTCTAGAACAGAATTTTGATTCTGCTGGTCTTTTTCCTTCTTCATGACAATATCAGCCAATTGTCTTTCGCCTGCAAACATCCACACATTGTCAGATTTCAAAATATATGACCTTTTGGTCTTACTTGAAGTTTCAGTCTTCAAGCCTTCATCTTCACTATCTCCCAGAAACTCTCCTTGTTCTGGTTCACAGATGTATTCTTCCATTTCAACTTCCTCTGGACTTATATTATTGCCATTTACCTCTGTTATGACTATCAGTAGTCATCTTCTTCGTCATGAGTTTCTCACCCATGAGTTGCATCCAGCCTCTACAATAGTAAATTCTTTTGCTGCCACTTACCTCACCAATCCTTTCCTCCGGATCTGGTCTCTTGGTAATCACCAGTCCTCTGTTGGAACCTTTCGAGCATTCTCCACTGCTCTTTCAGGCTTCTCTTATCTGCAACTTTCTTCAACCTTTGTTGATTCTCCTTTGCAACAAGCCTCTGCAACAGCTAGTCCTCCTGGCTGCAATCTTACCTCACTAAGCTCTCCTTACTTAGTCTTTTGGTAAGCACGATCCTTTGTTTGGAACCTTCTCCTTAGCAACACCTTTGCTCCCTCTAGGCTTCTGCAATCTCCTTCTCTCTCCTGAGAACACTTAAGTTGTCTTCTTTATCCAATTCCTTATTGGATTCTTCAGGTTCACTGCCACTTCTCTGCAACCATAAACTTCAATTCACAAATTTCAAATCAGGAAATCATCTTACCTTTAAGATCTTGCATGATCTCATCCTCCCTTTGTTTCTGCAATCCTGTTCACTCATGTAGTTTGCATATCAAAAAAAAAATCATTCATCACACATTCAAAGAAACACACTTCAGTTCTCGACTGTACTCATTCAATAAAACAAACTTCTTCAACAAGGTATTCCCACTCTGATACCACTTGATGCAGCCCAGGCCGCTCCTACCAGGATCCTTCCGAGTGTACACTTAACTTGCGGAAGATTGTTTCATGATATTGTAATCTCATGCTTTATAAACCATGCTTGTTCAACACGCAGGCTCTTCACACAATTCCTAAAAGAAACATATCAATAATGGGCATGCGTATTCAATATATTTATATGTATTTACCTACGCACATTCGTAGGATGTTTCCCCTTGCTTTGATATCGCCGCTGGTTATAGCCTGGCCCTTACTCTAAACACAGACTCGTATGGATATATGCACCGATTTACCACAGGCTCGCATATATATCTCTGTCCCTATGCTGCTTTCGGTCAATGGATATATATAATTGCAATTGTTCGACCAAACCACAGCTCTATACAATTCCATGTAACCTTCTAATGTGTCACCAGTCCCGTTATTCGGCGATTCTCAAACCATGACTTCCGCTCCTCCAGAACTGATACTCCCATATACACTGGTTAATATTTCTGTGGTTCCGTTATTCGGCTAGCAAATTCAGAACTTTGTTACGCTGTGGCTTCGAGAGGCTTTGTAAGCCGAGCACATAGTTACTATTTCAAAAGGCTTCCCACACTAATACAGTCTCGGACTGTCTGCTACAGCCACTTAATGAGACTCGCAGTGGTTAATGCTTCCACGATTCCACTATTCGGCGGTCCACCTCTGCATGGCGGACTGGCGATCCATATATGTTACTGCAACTTATGTCGAATTGATCCTTAATTTCTAGAAGTCTCCATAGTGATAATAACTCCCAGGTATAATAGAGATGGGGATTCAAGCAATCTGCGAAGACATCATTCAATTCAAGGTGGTATATTATCACACAGAATGCAAGCGGATTAATGATTAACACACATAGCAATGGCGCATTGGGAAAAATATATCACACCCGCACTTCATTCAATTTCAACATTATAAAACCTCAATTTCTGCAACCATGTGTAGATCCATATCTCAGAAGTTAATAAATGCAAACATGATAATATCAATTGAAGTCAACATACTCATATTTACAATAAAACAAAATTCACACAGAGTTTTCTATTCACGGCCAGACATGCAATTCTATGGCGTTTTTACAACCTGCCTGAAGGCTCCCAAGGAGAATCCTTGCTCACTCCTCACACACCCTCTTCTCTCAATGCCTTTGAGCTCCATAATTTATTAAACTTAGCATGATCTAAAAATCCTAAAATCACTCAACTAAAGCTCTAAGACTCTACATGCAATGCATACATATGGCAAAAGCATCTTTTCAGCTTTATTCCGTCTTTTTCCCTGTTCTAAAATAGAAAAGCTTCCTTATGATCCACATCGATTCCTTTATGCCTAAAATCTCTCCTTAATTCCTATTTCCTCATTTATTTATTTTGAAAATAACTAATAAAAATCCTAAATATTAAAGTGACTTGGAATTTAGGAAACTAATTCCACAATTGCATGACCCCTATGTCTATTATTTACAATAATTTCCCTTTGGGCTGAATGCTCCCGCATCACCTCATGCCATTTGTTGGATTATCCAAGATTAAGTCATAGACACATTACCCATTCACATACAAGTAAAAACATGTTGAGAGCCATACATAGATTCTATCGTAAAATGTGCATATAACTAGCATAATAGGAATATGAATACAATAAACATATCAACCATAAAATCCATAAATATATCAATACCTTTGCACATGAAAATCAAGGGAATGGATTTCTCATTAATGAATGCAATGAACCAACCAAAGATGGGACTACCACGTTCCACCCAACCATAGAATGATTGAGCCAAATGTCTCTTCATCCATTCACGCCTATGCGATATTCGAAGCATGAATGTGGGATATCATAAAACACATCAATCAAAACTCATCTAGGGCTTCTAGAGGCCATCCACGTCAACCCATCAAACAATGATTCCACGTCACGATCAGAAATCATGAAAAGCCATCATTAGATTGGTCTCCATCCAAGCCTTCCAGGGCTTCCAGAGCATTTGTCCAACCAAGGATTCCAGAACTAGTAACTCAACCCACAACTTATATAGGGCTTCCAGAGCGTTTGTCCAACTAAGGCTTCCAGGACTAGTAACTCAACCCGCCAAGGGATTCCAAAGCATTTTTCCAACCAGGGGTTCCACAACTAGTAACTCAACCCAAGCTGTTACAGGGCTTCTAGAGCATTTTTTCATCTAGGGCTTCTAGGACTAATAACTTAACCCAAGCTAAGAAAAATGAGAACCAACCAAAAAAAAATAATGAGATTAAATCCACAATCACCATGGCTATCTCAGAAATGGAAATGCTAGGCAATCCATATTGATCCAGGCAATCCTCCATGCCGATGACATATCATAACCAAGAAACCACATGCATGTTCCATACATGCCAAAATAGTGAAGAAATCATACATAAAGCTCAGTAACTGCAAGAAAATCTGATGTAGCTGTTGATGTCGATGCCTTCTTGCGCTTTCATACTCTTCATTTCCCTTCTTGCTCCAAAAATCCAAATATGGAAAACCCACCAAGAGTGCTCCAAGAAAACTCTAAGTTTCCAAGAGTATGAGAGAGAGATAATAATGAGAGAGCTCCAAAATTGAACTGACAAAAGGTTCACACTGAAAGGAAGAAGCTTTCCAACTCATCTTGAGAAGCCTTTTTATTAATGAGGCCTCAAATTTCTTCATTTTCCATTATTTTCCTTCATTTTCCTTTTCACATGCAACCTGTGACCTTTCACCTCCTTTTGTCCTAATTTCCATTGTTTCCTTCATTTTTCTCCTCATATGAAACTTGTGACCTTTCACCTCCCTTTTCTCCTATTTCCATTATTTTCATAAATAAATGTTCCAAAATACCTTTTTGCCTCTTTAATTCCTTAGCCATCGCATTTTCCCATTTCCTTAACCATAAACAACCAAATGAAAACCCACTAGGATGTCCTGCCCACCATTCATCTTGGAATGTGTCCCATCATCTGTTGTATTTATATAATTTTACATGGAATTTTTACGAGAGATGTTACATATTTCCTCATGTTTTTCTGCATTTTTTGACATGGTTGGGGAGTATTAGTATAACCATTATATAGTAAGTGCCAAACAAAAAAATCGAGGGATATTAACCTAGAATTAATCCTTTATTTCCATTCCTAATGATATTGATCATTGAGCATAATCCACAGGGGCTTCACTCAATGAACCTATGATATATCACGTGTGTTCGTGGCATAATAAAAAATACCCCTAATTTGACTACATATTGGAAAACACCTATAAAAATCACATTATTTAACCCCCTACCGGTATGAACCCAATAAATCTTCCCAATTTAAAAAACCCTTCACTAGATATTGTAGGTATCTTTTTTTTCATTAACATTTTTTATACCCCTTTATTTTTTTCATTAACTTTGAGCTCCATTTTTTATATCTGCCAACATAAAAACTCTTTACCCCCTATATATCCTACAATATGTTATGTCAGTTTTTCCTCAAAATGTATCCCGCAATTTGAACCCACCTGGTATGGTATTGCTCCTTGAGTGAAGCCCCCATGGCATAATCATACCATTATTATCCATAGTATCTAACATGACTTGTTCCACTACTGATTGTCCCTCATTAACAATAGTAGATATTGCCACAATATGTGATACACCTCTCGCACTGTCACAGTCTTCCTGAATTGTATTCTTTCCTTGAGTTGTTTTCTTGTTGTGCTTCCTTTCCATGATCCCTAAGGTATCCTTCCAAGTGTTAAAATAGTTCTTGAAGGACTTTCTCTAATAATTTTTTTTAGAAATACTAAGGGGGAGGTCGATATTTGATGATGATCAATTTTTGACCAGGTTTTATTTTTCCTATAATGTTAACTAAATCATAGTAGAACTATGTATAAGAATGTAATATATGTAAGCAATGAATTCAACTGAAAAATAAGAGAACAACACATCAACAAGTTAACATAACCATAATCACATAGAGACACTAGATATCAGGTGGAAAACCCATCTCGGAAAACCATAGTTGCTATTGTCTTCATCATCTTTTATTAATATTCATAAAAACATCTTTTACATCTTCCAATGGAACAAGATTTTACTGGTGCATAGGCTCTCACCTTCTTGAGTGTACCACCTCTTACTATTTCTTAAACTACCATATGAAAGAAGCCACAACTCCCTCATCAAGTTCTTTGACCACCAATGGAAGTAAGAGACCACTCTCTCACTAAAGGCTCCAACCCTAAGACTCCATGTGGACCTCATTTCAAAATGTTTCACATTGGATCAATATGAATGAGACAAAAATCCCATAGGCCACATTTCATAATTTTCAAACTAGAACTAAATAAATTTTTATGCTCAATCAAAGAATACAAAAATTACCATAAATTTTCCTTTGCATAACTACCTTCAAGCTCTCTCTAAGATAACCAAATAAACTAGTGGAAAAACATAATTGCATACATCAATAATCAATGTGATATAAAACCATTCACTATATCTAATAAATGAAAACGACTTGTTCTCATTAGTAGCAAAAACCTTAATAAAATCAAATTATTTTCCTATACATCAACAACATCATAACAAACCTAATACAAACATTTCTCATACAATGGTAAAGACAACGAATAGCTAATACAATTGTCTCTTACACACACAGACACACACACACAATTGCACACATCATCAGTCAACACTCTCAAACGGTCATTAGAATTTTACGCCAGCCATACTATATTCTCTTACAACATCATGTCAACATGAAACTTCTCTAATAACAACAATGTTACTCCAATAAGATTTTCCTGAAGAGAATAATAACAATACCAAATATCTTTGCATCCTAAATCCTTTCGTCCCAACAATAATGACAAACCCTATTATGAATCAAATATACTCTTGCTCAATGCACGAACACTTTGAAGGGAACAAAGTAAGCCATCAAATGAGAACTCTAGCAAAAGAAACCCCCAAAAAACAACATGAAAGTGAAAAGTGTTGATTCTTGAATCGCTATTTTTTTTCGTTAAATTTTCAATATTAGTTAAAAATGGCAGTAAAAGTCAATAAAAGCCATTTTTTTGTGCAAACAACATCCTAAAAATGAAAAGTATTAATGCTGGAATAAATAATAAAAGATAAAATTTAAACAAACAAAAAAAACCTTAAACCCTTAAGAAATATAGAAAAAGAAAGGGAAAACAAGAAAATATATAAAGAAAAAAAACATAATTTAAGAAAAAAAAAAATTTAACACAAAATTAGATAATTAAAAAACAGATAATTAAAACAAAATTAGATAAGTAAAAAAATACGAAATACAAAAATAAATAAATACAACATTAAAATTAAATTAAAATTATAAAAATAACGACTTTAGAAAAACTAACAATAAAAAATTACAAAAAAATCATTAACTCAAAAATTTTAAAAGAAAAATAAAAAAATGTAAATTTTTTATAAAAGGAGGTTAAAAAAATTTCAGTTATATATATAAACATAGTCGTAATCCGCCAACCCAGGCAACCCTACAAGCCTTGTGTGGGACCATTGTGTTTCTTTGTTTTTTTTTTCCTTATTTTAATTTTAATTTTTTTAAATACGTTCTTTTTTATTATTGATGATGATGATGGTGGTGGTGGTTAATGTCCACTGAGACCAAACTTTGATCTATCAGACTTAAAGAAACAAATTATTTATTTTGATTTAAGATGACAACCTAAAAAGCTAGGAAGCTCAATATTGCAAAAAAGATTTTGAAAATGAGATCTAATGTGGTTGAACTTGGGGCAGTCTAAGAGGAACTCCCCAATGACCCATTTGACTATGGAGCTCAAAACAGTTCATTCTAATGTTGGCTATATTTATTTTCTTCTTTGAGCTAGTTAAAAGAGAGAGATACTTTTGATCTTCTAGGGTGGGGTTGATGACCTCCTTAAAATATCTTAATTTTCTTTTAGCTGCTAAGTCTTTCTCACAACACATTTTTTCTTTGAACTTAGAATTAACAATATTTTTAATGTTATTAATGTTTTGCAATGCAACATTCTCTACTTTATTAGTTTAATGTTTTTTCTTAATTGTTTTCAATGTATTTTTTTTAAGATTTTTTATTTTCATTTAAATGATTTATTTTCAATTTATTTTTTATAATATTTAAAAAAAAAAACTATTTTAATGTTTTTTTATTCTTTTTTAATCCTTTTTTGTTTTTATTTTTTTAATTTAATTGTATTTTTATTTTTTTTTGAAATTTTTTAGTTTTTGTTTTTAAGGATTTTGCTTTTTACTTTTAATTGGTTATTTTAATTGTTTTATTTATTTATTTTAAATATCTTTTTTGCTATTTTTACTTTAAATTCTATCTAAATCAATCTTTTTGAAACAAAACTTCAAATGGCATTACCTTTGGACATAAAATTCATAAAACAATACATAAAATTTGCTATTTTACAACTTTTTTAAGTTAAAATTTTCATAGAAATCTTTTATTTAGCATGTCACTTTGAGCGAAACGATCCTCAAATACTTATTTTTTTACTTATATCTGCATGCAAAATGTGTAGTTTTTGTCGAGTGTTTAAAATTATTATTTTTTAGTGACAATTATTTTGTGGACGTTAAAGTATATATATAACATCCTAAAAATTTCATTGAAAAAAACTTTTCAAAGAAAAGCAAAAACACAAGTTTGGAATGTCGTTATAAGACAAACATTTTGTGATGAAAAACAAGAAGATGAATAAGACAACTTGAAAAATGGTTAAATTATCAATATTTAAAAAAACATTGTGCATAGTTGGTGAGCTCTAGTATTGTAGCAATAATGCTACAACTCCTGGGGCTTCCTGTCTCTTAATTTTGTCAACCCGGTTGTTCGTACAAACTTGGAAGCGGCGGTGCTATATGCACAAGTACTAGCTCTTGTCACAGCTGTCACTTGGTCAGCTGGCACAAGTCCGCTAGGGCTCAAGCCAACTTCTATAGGCTCTCAGAAGAAGCTTGCTAATTGATGGACGAAAGCTAATCTCAAAGGAAAGCTACTTTACTTGACAAAAATGAACTGAAAGCAAATCAAAGCATGTAAACCTATGAAACCCTAATTCAACTAGTCCGACCTCTACAATGCAAGGAATGTAAATGCAACTTCTACCAATGCTGTCATTACCTCTAATAAATTAAAATGCATGGATCTAAACTACTTGCATCACGAAAGTTATGTTTTTGTATTTTTCCTTTAAGTGTGTAGAATGATGGTGATCTTGTGCTAACTAGGGTTTGGTTGTGCAGATGGGATGGAGAAGGAAGGAAAGCGTGGGACAGGTTGGGGAGGCTAGGAGCGGTCCCTAGGGATCCTTGGCATCCATCCACAGAGGTTCCTCGCATTCAGATGCTCAGCAACCGAGAGAGTGGCCTCCTACAGGATGGCTGTGGAGGATCCTACAAGATACTCTGTTTTCTACAGGATGTCTACAAATGGCTACAGGATGACCTACCGTGAGTGTTTGGAGTGATGGAGGAGTAATGGAATGGTAGGGGGAGATGTGTAAGGTAGGAATAAGGCTGGTGATGGCTTTAGAAGTGAAGGAATAGGATGGGAAATGAGTGTAGGGAGTAGGTTGGAAGATAAAGGGCTATGTCAACGAAAGTTGAAGGAGATGGAGCTAGGTGGGAAATGAGAGGTTTGGAGGGTAAATGAGTGAGACAGAGGTTAAATAGAACTTGAGGAGGTGATGAAGATGATAGAGATGCCCTGCACAATGCTCATTTAAATGAATCAATGAATTCTTGCAAACAAACCAAGTCCTAGCTAACTTAATCTAGTTGTCAATGAAATAAATGAACAACAGCTTTGTTTGGAAAGAGAACCATGTACTTCATGTGAGAAAGAGCGTTCCAAAAGATCTAAATGCATAACAAACTCCTACCAATTGATTCTAAGCATAAAAAGCTACGTTACCCATCAAAACCAACTATCATAACAAAGCAAGATCTAAAGAGCAGATTTTATTATGAGAATGCAGCAAAGACACATAGGGATGAACAAGGGAGGTACTGGGCACTTGAGATGGGCCCAACCCCAAGGACTAAAGCCTCTCAAGAAATATTTAGAGCTGGTGCAAAGCTGGATCCATCTTTATTAATCAAGAAATGAAAAGTACATCAAAACTGTCCATAAGGAGAGCTTGAGAATGAGCTGAAAGCAAAGCTAATCCATGGCCTAAAAATTGAACTACAAGCTAGCTAACTAATGGCTAAAACAAAATGACTAACTAGCTACAAAAATGACTACCAACTTGCTACCAAAAATGACCAACCACTAGCTAACCAAAATGAGGCCCCAAGCCTTCTTATTTATACAATTTGAGGACCTAACAATCCTCCTAAAAGTTAGGGACTTGGCTGCCCAAGACTTGGAGTTAACAACAGTCCAACTTGACTTGCTTGGCTGCCCTTGTGCTCATTAATTTGGTGGCCTTTGAACTCCGAGTTGATGGTGGAGAATTCGAGGTAAGGGTCCATAAATGAGGGGGACACCTTCCTACAAATCCTCTAGCTTGTTCTCCCACGAATTTGGCTGCCAAGTGCTCATTAAGACCTTCAATTTTGTCTCCAAGTTGACCAACAAGGCTACACAAAGCACCCATTAGACTTGTTGGCATAATGACTAACCAAATTCACTCTATTAACATGAAAATAATCAAAAACATGCAATAAACAAATGAGAATGGTGGACTAAGCCAAATTAGGAGGTTGAATGAGCCCAAATAATTGTACATTTTTGGGGCTCATCATCACCCCCCTACTGAAAGTGTTGCTCATCCTCTGAGCAACCAAATCCATCCCCTTGTCTTTGATGGCCTTGGTGACTTTCTTGGCTAGCATTTCGGCCGATTTCTCCTTTGGCTTCCCTCTTTTCAACCTTTCCTGTAGAAACTGTTCTGTCTTCCTGTAGAAACAGACTCTGTCTTCCTGTAGAAACATGTGCCTCAAATTTACCTGTCCTCTATTTACTTTCATAGTTGGAAAGATCATAGGCAATGAAATATGTATTATGACTTACTGCTGAAAAATCATATACCCTGAATTGATGTTGAAAAATCAGATGCCCAATATCAATGCTCTCTTTTCTATACGCTGTATTTTCCTATCATAGTTGGAAAATATCACACAGGGCAGCAGAAACAATGTAATGTATTGCTGAATTCAAATGCCCCAATTCAGGTGTTGAAAACAAAGCTTTCCTTAATATCATTGATAGGAAATGTAACAGGAATTGAAGACAATACGCTGTATTGACAAGTGACAGAAGTAATTGCAAGCATAGGGCAGTGGCATGATAATGCAGAAAGCTGAAATACAGTGCTGGCAGACTTCAACATTAACTCTTAGGACCCATATTTTGGACTAGAATGCCAGAAGGTAATATTTTTCACTTAAGTATATTTGATCCAAGTCAACATAGAGATAAATACTGCCATTATACCTGCTGTTGCACAATCACCTTTTTGCATCATGCCCTCGTTTCTTCGCTTCTTCCAGATGCTTGGGTTGAATATCTTTGCATGGATTGATTTCCTATGAGCTTCCTTCAAGACATTCTTATGACTGTCTAAGCCTTCCATGTATCTCTGAGTCTCTGGATTTACTAAATTCACAGATGTGCCATGCTCTTGACAGGGAATTGGTCTAGAAAATGAGTCAGCTGAAGGGGAATCCCCTCTGTTTCTTACTTTCTTTGCACAAGGATCATCGACAACACCTAATGTATCTCTGCCAATTTCTTCCATGTGAACTTGATGGTGGTCCTTTTGATCAGAAATGGAAGACGTATTTTCCTTCTTATAGGCTTTCTTCAAGCTTCAACTGGATGAAGAAAAAACTTGGGCTTCTCTGCTTTTGAAAAGACTCTGCTGCACTTTCCTGTAGACGACATCCTGTACAAACGAGAATTTTTTTAAGGAACTGAAGAGATCTCGAGAATAAAAGGCAGAAATCAGTAGAGCACCATTGTTTAACTGATCTGGATGGTGGACATGTGCTTCATTTGACCGCAGTTGAACAAAGAGTGGTGAGAGTCAGCTAAGCATCATTTAATTTCAACGTGATTTTTGGTGAGGTAGTGAAGTGGCCAAGTATACGTTGGTCCCATGCAACTGTTGTCTCCACTGCGGTGTTTAAATAGTTGTTCTCTGCTTTTAATCTCATCCATCAAGCACGCTGAGGTCTAACTGTCCATCACTACCCGTTTTCAATTTTCTCTTGAGTTGGCTGAGTACACGTGGCGTATCCACCCACCGAGCGCTGTTGAACTAGATGAGGGTGTCCAGTTGGCTGGCCACCGATTCTCTTAACCACAACCATCTCATTCGTTCATGCAATGCTTCGAATTACATTCATGCAACAGAGGAACAAAGTTAAGTCACGTACCTGCAAGTCGTGCGTGGTTGCTTTGTGAAGCGTCTTGCTGCATGCATGTGTTGATCTTCATTTGCTGCATGTATGGTAGCTTGATTGATGATTTATGGCTGTTTTCTCTTGTGCAGGTGCCCTCTGGACGGATGCATGCAACAAAAGTTCATTTCCACGTTCAGATTTGCACATTCAGCTGCTGTTGCTGCATCTTCACCAAACCAGAACTTCTTTTTGCCATTTCTCCCAAATGGAAAACCGGATTGAGCTGAAACTTGGTGGGAATTTTCCTATCATCATTATGCATCTCCCATAGCAAATTCGTGATCAATGGATGCATGGATTTCGAGAAAAATTGAAAATGGCTGAAGAATTCATAGGTCAATTTCTCGGTAACCGTGCATCGGAATCGGCTGAAACTGCTTGGGTAGGTTACCATCACTCACATGCATATCCCCATGAAACAGGTTTTGAAACGGATGCACGGTTATGGAGAAAATGAAAAAATGGCTGATGGTGATGGAGGCTGATTTCTTGGAAACCGTGCACCGGAATTGCATGAAACTGCTCAGGCATGTTGTCATCGACCTTGTACAATCCCCCATAAAATGGTTTGTCAAATGGATGCATGGTTCTCAAGTTATGGCAAAAACAAATTCTGCTCTATGTGTTTTTGGCTTTAAGGCATTTTGCATGTGCTTGCATGGTATGACAAAATGAATTTTTGCTGTGATGCAGGTATGGAGATGATGGAGGATGAGTTGGAAGACTGCAGGAGGACTCTTGAACCGTTGAGGAAGCTACCATGCTTGCAAACCCACTTTTTGAAATGCATGCCTAGTTTCCCACAATTTCTACAGGAAGATCCTGTAGAAGCATAATGAGAGGCACAAGGAGGTGGAAAAATGATGGATGAAGGGAAGGGATGGACACACAAGTGATTGTAGGCCTAATCAACAGATTCCCACCATTAGATTCATTTTTGAGATTGAATTTGGCTCGTCCAAAGGTTCTACAGGATGTTTCCTGTAGAAATATAGAGCATCCTGTAGAAAACACAGTTTTGAAGAAAGAAGCATAATGACATGAAAAGAATGATGGAAAAGGGGTGAGGAGCGGAAACATAGATGAGTGTAGGCCTCATGGACATATTCCAAGCCTTCAGGTCCTCTTTGGAGATCAATTTGGCTTTTTTGTAAGCTTCCTGTAGAAGACACAAAAACTCCTTTGTCTTTGATTTGAGTGCTCCTCCTATCATGAAACGTCCTCCTTTAACCTGCAATGTCATTGCTGCAACATGAAATGGAGATTAGCTTCATTTTTCTTTTTCTTTTTCTCTTTTTTTTTGAAAAACAACTAGGGCGCCTCATGGAGGTTTTCACCCTAATTGCCTTCCTTGGGCGCCTCCAAGGGAGGTTTTCACCCGAAGATCTTTTTCTCTTTTCTCTTTTTTTTCCCAACCCATTGACCGCCTCATGGAGGTTTTCAATCAATGAGCCAACCTAAGGCGCCTCCGAGGAGGTTTTCACCTTAGATTTCTATTTTCCTTTTTTCCTTTTTTCCTTTTTCTTTTTTCTCTTTTTTTTATTTTTTCTTTTTTCTACCCTACCCTACTTGAAAAACAAAATCATTCTCAAGTATAAGAATACTTCCAATGGAGCCATGTGCACATCGAGATTAGAGACAAAACGATGTGAAGGCTCGAAATGCATGCTTGGACAAGTATCCAGATCTCAGAGACAAAATGATCTGACTTTGAAAGTACAAAACATAGCTGAGGAAGAAAGTACTGCTGCAACTTAGTGACTGTCTGGAACCATGTCTCAATATAGCTTTGATATCCTTGGTCCTTTTGCTGATCTGGATCATTCTTCATGTCACCTTCTATCATGACCTTCTGATCTTCCTCTTTTTGTTGATCTTCCTCTTGAGTACATGGAAGATTTGGTGGTAACCATGAGGGATCTCTCTCGATCTGTGATTTAGATCTCTTTTCTTCATCAAGTGCAGCCCATGGTTCTTTGATCTTTTCTTTTGAATCTTCTTTTGCTTTTGGTCCTTCAATGCTTTCAAGATGATCTCTTTTTTGCATTACTTTTCCTGTTCTTTGGTGAACATCATTGAGCTCACGAGGAATCATTTGCACATATTGTGCCTCAGATTTGCAATTGGGTTGAGCTGCTCCATTGCATGGTTTTGGAAATGGAGGTACGGGGAGCTGAGTGGAGGTGTGAAATTGAGATGGAGATGGATAGCATTGTGGTTGGGTAGGCATTTGAGGTTGCCTTGGTGGAGGAGGAGGCGATGGTTGTGGATGAGCAGGTGGTGGAGAAAAATGAGCGGGATGAGAGTTGTACTGGGGCCTCCACTCCTGATAAGGTGCATTCCACTGAGGTTGTGGCTGAGCATAAGAGTGAAACGAATGAGCAACTGGTTGGGCATAATATGGATCTGTGAAGGAACAAGGAGGACATGACCAAGGAGGAGGTGTAGAACGGAAAGGATGAGCAGGGGGATCCCAAGAAGGCATGAAAGTGGCTTGATAAGGGTCATAATAGGTCTCGGGTATCCCTTGCATCTCCTGCTGGTAAGATCTAGGTCCATGTGGCCTCCTTTGGTTCATATAATAGAGTGATTCAGTGGCTTTCTTGGCTCTTTGATATGTAGCTTTGATTCTGGGCAAGGAAGGGCACTGATCTGTAGGATGGTATTCTTCACATACAAAACACACTTCTAGGGACTGCATTGGACATTCGTTCCTAGGATGCTTTTTAAGGCACCTAGGACAAAAAATGACCAAAGCCCTCTTGGCTTCTTCTTGCTTCTTTTGGATCCGCAAGGTATCTAGTTGCATGGCAAGAAACTGCCTCATGTCACTCTTGAAATCTTCGATCTGATTTGCAAATTCATCTTTGGATAAGGGACTGCTCCCAACATCTCTGCTTGTAGCCATTTGCTTCAGAGGAATGTTTCTTCTTCTTCTCCCCTAGAGGTTCTTCAGATATGTCTTAATGTCCACCCAGGGGTCCTTTCATCACAGCCATCGAAGAAGAACGTTGGCTGTGTGAAGCAGTGGGGGTGTTGTGCAATCATTTTTCTAACTTATCTCTACTCCTACAAAGCATGAAATAGATTGAACTGCAACTAACTATCTTGCGAAATTGAAAGGACTAATCTATTTTGCTCAAATGAAATTGCAAGAATGAAATGCTAGTCTACGCTTGCGGAATTGAAATGCTAATCTACGCTTGCAGAATTGAAATGCGGAATTGAAAGGCTATTCTAGGAAAGCAGGAAATGCTAATCTATGAAAGCAAGAAAGGCTAATCTACTTTTGCATAAATGAAATTGCATAATGGAAATGAAGTAAACTACTTAGAAGAAGGTTGTAGTAGAAAATAGAAGAATAGCAACAATCACCAATACTCTGTCGCGTCCCCGGCAACGGTGCCAAAAAGATGGTGAGCTCCAGTATTGTAGCAATAATGCTACAACTCCTGGGGCTTCCTATCTCTTAATTTTGTCAACCCGGTAGTTCGTACAAACTTGGAAGCGGCGGTGCTATATGCACAAGTACTAGCTCTTGTCGCAGCTGTCACTTGGTCAGCTGGCACAAGTCCGCTAGGGCTCAAGCCAACTTCTATAGGCTCTCAGAAGAAGCTTGCTAATTGATGGACGAAAGCTAATCTCAAAGGAAAGCTACTTTACTTGACAAAAATGAACTGAAAGCAAATCAAAGCATGTAAACCTACGAAACCCTAATTCAACTAGTCCGACCTCTACAATGCAAGGAATGTAAATGCAACTTCTACCAATGCTGTCATTACCTCTAATAAATTAAAATGCATGGATCTAAACTACTTGCATCACGAAAGTTATGTTTTTGTATTTTTCCTTTAAGTGTGTAGAATGATGGTGATCTTGTGCTAACTAGGGTTTGGTTGTGCAGATGGGATGGAGAAGGAAGGAAAGCGTGGGACAGGTTGGGGAGGCTAGGAGAGGTCCCTAGGGATCCTTGGCATCCATCCACAAAGGTTCCTCGCATTCAGATGCTCAGCAACCGAGAGAGTGGCCTCCTACAGGATGGCTGTGGAGGATCCTACAGGATACTCTGTTTTCTACAGGATGTCTACAAATGGCTACAGGATGACCTACCGTGAGTGTTTGGAGTGATGGAGGAGTAATGGAATGGTAGGGGGAGATGTGTAAGGTAGGAATAAGGCTGGTGATGGCTTTAGAAGTGAAGGAATAGGATGGGAAATGAGTGTAGGGAGTAGGTTGGAAGATAAAGGGCTATGTCAACGAAAGTTGAAGGAGATGGAGCTAGGTGGGAAATGAGAGGTTTGGAGGGTAAATGAGTGAGACAGAGGTTAAATAGAACTTGAGGAGGTGATGAAGATGATAGAGATGCCCTGCACAATGCTCATTTAAACGAATCAATGAATTCTTGCAAACAAACCAAGTCCTAGCTAACTTAATCTAATTGTCAATGAAATAAATGAACAGCAGCTTTGTTTGGAAAGAGAACCATGTACTTCACGTGAGAAAGAGCGTTCCAAAAGATCTAAATGCATAAAAAACTCCTACCAATCGATTCTAAGCATAAAAAGCTACGTTACCCATCAAAACCAACTATCATAACAAAGCAAGATCTAAAGAGCAGATTTTATTATGAGAATGCAGCAAAGACACATAGGGATGAACAAGGGAGGTACTGGGCGCTTGAGATGGGCCCAACCCCAAGGACTACAGCCTCCCAAGAAATATTTAGAGCTGGTGCAAAGCTGGATCCATCTTTATTAATCAAGAAATGAAAAGTACATCAAAACTGTCCATAAGGAGAGCTTGAGAATGAGCTGAAAGCAAAGCTAATCCATGGCCTAAAAATTGAACTACAAGCTAGCTAACTAATGGCTAAAACAAAATGACTAACTAGCTACAAAAATGACTACCAACTTGCTACCAAAAATGACCAACCACTAGCTAACCAAAATGAGGCCCCAAGCCTTCTTATTTATACAATTTGAGGACCTAACAATCCTCCTAAAAGTTAGGGACTTGGCTGCCCAAAACTTGGAGTTAACAACAGTCCAACTTGACTTGCTTGGCTGCCCTTGTGCTCATTAATTTGGTGGCCTTTGAACTCCGAGTTGATGGTGGAGAATTCGAGGTAAGGGTCCATAAATGAGGGGGACACCTTCCTACAAATCCTCTAGCTTGTTCTCCCACGAATTTGGCTGCCAAGTGCTCATTAAGACCTTCAATTTTGTCTCCAAGTTGACCAACAAGGCTACACAAAGCACCCATTAGAATTGTTGGCATAATGACTAACCAAATTCACTCTATTAACATAAAAATAATCAAAAACATGCAATAAACAAATGAGAATGGTGGACTAAGCCAAATTAGGAGGTTGAATGAGCCCAAATAATTGTACATTTTTGGGGCTCATCAATAGTTAGGACATAAGAAAATTTAAATTGCCAAAAATATGTATTAGAAAAAAAATGTTGATGCTTTTCAAAATTTGCATGAAAATCACGAACATTTTAAAAAAATTGTCCACACTTAATACATTAGAAAATTTAAAGTGTCAAAAATAAGCCCTCTAAAAAAAGCCGTTGATGTTGCATCAACACTTTTCAAAATCAATTTGAAAATCACTAATATATTAAAAGAAATGTTCATACTTGATACATAAGAAAATTTAAAGTGTCCAAAATATGCTAAAAAAAGTGTATTCTAAATCAACACTTTTCAAAATCAAATGATTTTTTTCTACCTCAAAAAAATGAGAACTCGGTATTTTTCTCGTTTGATAATTTACTTTGTTAGAAACATACCCTTACTCTCACGACTAGAGGAACATACCTCACCCCATCAAAAAACTCACTTATAGTGTATATGAGAAACCCTATAAATAAATCAATTACTAGCCTACAATGATCCATCAATCCTCTTCCCCTATAATATACAAATATTCTCATGAATACATCGCCACTTGAACAATTTAATGATCATTCAACACCTAAATACATATCTAAAATAGAAGATTCCCACAACCCTTTTCAGCATCAAACAAACTCAATCTTTGAACACTAGCAAATATGCTACTACACGATCACTCTAATAGAATAGTACACCAAGTCCATCTGCAATACATTTTTGTCAGAAATTCAACTATTAAAATAAATCACAATTATAATATTACCTATATTCCAATGTAGACAACTTCACTACTCTCATATAATCACACTTCTTAACAACTCAAATCATACCACGGTTTACATTTCAAACAATTGTGTTACAACCCAACGCATCAACTAAATGTAGATCAAATTTCATTAAAATATAACAACTAATATACTAATAAATTTAATCATCAACCCATGACAAACAAGAACATGTTACTCAAACCAACATGTAAAAACTCATTGCAAGCGAGAATGACATCAATCGATCTTTACCATATAAATATCAACCATACAAGAATACACAGTAACATATGTATCTTTCACAAACCCACTTAGCCATAAACTTTGTAAGACAACGTGTTAATCATGAAACACTACTTCCATACAAAAAAAGTCGCATTGACCTCTCTTAGTAGTTACATAATTACTTTCAAAAATCGATACTTTGTCCATCACTCACACCAAATACTCAAGCATAGGATCTTCTATGCACACACACTAAAATAATCTCGAGAAAACTTTCATCATTGACAAATTTAGCCATAAAATGAGGTCAATGATTACATAGATGTTTCACATTTCATGATCAAATATTTAATTAAATTCATAATAAATATCCTTTAATCAAAGAAGTAATAAGATACCAACCTTAGATCACTTGTAGAAATAAATTCAACTTTATAGAAGAGTAGGAAAATTTACATTAAGTCTCATGCCACCTGTAACAACCCTCGTTAAAACTCCATGTAAAAATATATAAGACCACGGATGATGGGACATTTATTCCAAGATGAATGTTGGGAAAAACATCCTAGTGGGTGTTCATTTTAGTTATTATGGCTAAAATAAATTGGCAAAGGCAATGGAAAGGTTTTTGGAAAGGAAAAGTGGCATTTTGGCACATTTATTTATGAAAATTCAAAGAAAAGGAAGGTGAAAGGTCACACGTTTCATGTGAGGAGTAAATTGAAGGAAAATAATGGAAAATGAAGAAAATAGATGCCTTATTGATGAAAAGTTCTCTGAGGATTGGTTGCCAAGTTTTTTCTTAGTTTTGGAGCTCTCTCGATATTCTCTGTCTCTCTCTCACACAATTGGACGCTTAGAGTTTTCTTGGAGCATTTTGGCTTTCGAAAAAGAAAGGAAAAGAAGGCAAGAGGAAGAAAAGATCAAGCAAGGAAGAGCAAGATCAAGAAGCCACAACAATATTATTTGCAGGTATTGATTTCCATGTGTGTTTTCCATGCTATATTTGGCATGCATGGCATTGCATGTGGTTATTTTGTTATTATGGCATGTATTTTGCAAGGTGTGAAGTGCTTTTAGCCTAGCCTTGCCATTTCCAGATAGCCATGGTGTGATGGGGTTCTCATGTCTTGGTTGAGCTCGATTGTTGGATGGATTTGAAGTTGAGTGTGGTGGATATTTGAATGATAGACCGCATGACCTAGTGGTCCCTAAGCTAGATTGTGGATCACGGTAAAGCCATTGGAACAATAAACCTTGAGCCACACTGTGGGTTGCAGTAAATCCAGGATTGTGTTGCATTGGTGGGCCTAGGAATCCTGGTCAGTAAATGGCAGGATATACGGGAAAGCCAAGGTGTGGATTCCTCTCCATTGGCCCTAGTAATATCTAGTTTGTATTTGCATTAAATCCTGGAGAGCGGGTCTTGTTTTAGGTCCTAGTGATCCGGTGTGGATTGGGGTAAACACTGAGAGACTAGGAGGAAATTCCTCAAGGTGTAGGTGGAGAAATATGGTACATCCATGCCTGTTTGGCCTTGTGATCGAGTGGAGATCATGGTAAAGCCTATTATTACATGTTCATTGTGTTGGCCTAGTGATCCAAGATGGATTACAATAAATCTTCCTTTCTATTGATGAGGGTGAGGTGATTTAGACTTGAGATGCCCTAGTTGGTTCTTTTGGTTTGAGTCCCACATTCTTGCTTGTAATATGCCATGGAGGTGGTGGTTGAAGAGAGATTTGGCTCAACCATTCTATGGTTGAGTGGAATGTGGTAGTCCCATCCTGGGTTTGAATTTTGCATCATTAATATGAGGTTATTTCTCCTTATATTTTTATGAGTATTATATTGGTTTATATGGGGATGATATGGCTATGGTTTCCTTGGTATTTCTGTTGCTATTGTGCTGGTTATGTATATTTTATATGACAATGGCTACGTATTGTTCTCATCTTGTTTTTTTTCTTGTAAATGAATGAACAATGTATCTATCACCTAATAGATGATAATGAAGAAAATAATATAAGGGAAAAATGCTTCATAGCGATTCCTAGATAAGTATGAGACCCCTATGGTTAAATCTATTGTTTATAGCTCTATATTACATATTCATGATATGTTTGAAGAAACCCCTGGCATGGCTAGTAGGGGTTCAGTTAAGGGCTTGTTCAAGTATTCACATTTACATCATTGTTTCCTTGTTATCTCTCTATTTTGAAGGTTTCATTCAATTCTGGGTAGTGACCTAGGCTTTCAGCCCGAAAAAGTGGCTCAAACCTGGGGACATTGACACAACACTGGGAAACATAGTCCCGAGATGCTTGTATGCCTTGACATGAGAGCGTCCCGATCATCATGGATGTTGTTAGGTCCATATCCAGGGAGCGTTTGAGGGTCAAGTGGTCTAAAACCTCAGTGGTACCTAGGGGCTAGCTACTTGAGTGGTTGGGATGATTCCGGGGAGTCTTGTAGCTGACATGGAAGGTCTATCTTTTTTGTTTTTGTTGATTCCACTTCCTTAAGGTCACATAGGAGGTTCAATCATATCATAGTAGTCTCTAGTCACATGTTTACCGTGGTTGGTATGTTAGTTGGATAGATGTGGGAGGATGTTGTTACAAAGTGGTATTACATTGGTTTGCAGTCTCGTTGGGAGATATCTGATACCACATAGTGGTATCAGAGCATGGTTCACCATTAGAACTAGATGGGTGGTGTTTTAGTCAGGCATTCATGTCGATTACATATGTGTTCCTTATGCTTGTAGTCCATGTTCTCGTTGCATTTTCATGGAGTTCATCATGGTTGTAGTGATGCTGCCATGTGAAGGTTGATGTTGTTGATGTTTTTGTTGTTGGGATGTGTTAGTCATGAATGCATGTCACATGTATATGCATTTGTTATATATGTCAGTGTCCATATGTTATTATGCATGCATTGTCATGGTTATGGTTATGCATCTATGGTAGGTCATACATGCATTGTGAGGTCATTGTATGAAATTAGGTCATCATGGTGATATTGTTATGTTATGATCCTAATGTATTGGGTGATATAGAGCAAGAGATGCAGATCATTAAAGTGAATTTGTAGGAATGGAATTCATGGTAAGAGCAGATCATCATACAACTATTGTATGTTTGGCATGCAGGTATGTTGGTTAATGGTTGTTATAAGAATTAGGGTTGCTTATATACTTGTCATATTATTATTGTTATGGTTACATGTATGATAAATGCTAGTTGATTAGTGTAGTCATATCCACATGTGTCATATAACTGTGAATGATAGTAACATGTGGTTATATGCATTACTATTGTTGTTTTAGGTTAGGTAATGTGATGATTATGTTATATTGTTTTGACAAGTATCTTATAGTTTAACTTTTGGTTGTCACTACAACAAAAATGGTCATTGGTCAGGGTCATGCCTTTGACAGACCTTTAAGGTCCATCACTAATGTCGCATATGGTGACGGTCCTTAAAAACTGTTGTTGTAAGTGCATATAGTGGTGATCCTTTAAGGTTTGTCACGAGAGCGATTTTCAGTGACACTTTTGCTGAGGGTTGTTAAAGGCCCGTCACTAATTCTCTCTTTGGTGACACTTCTAGTGATGATCTTTTATTGACCCTCAACAATGTTCTTTTGGGTTATTTTTGGTGATGGTCAAAAAATATTCGTCATCATTGATCATTCCAATGATATTTTGATGATGCAATGTGCATGTTACAATATTTTTTGTCATCAGATAATGATTTAAGACCATTGTTGTAGATTTGTTTTCATTATGTGTCCAATTCCATAGTGGTTAGAGTTAGTCAATTTTTAAAGAAGTAATTAGTGTGCACAATTTCCCTCAATTAATGAGAATAAAGTTTTCCTATGAGTGAATACATGATTCAACTTTATTAGTTTTATTATCTAACAAATTACCTTTAGAGAAAGTTCCACTAGTGTGTGTAGGAATTATACTATTTAAGACATAATCAATCTCTATCAATTCTATTAATGAGAGATACCTAGCATTCCTCTACACTCTTGGAATACCACATGAGGAAAGACCTTTGTCGACGCGTTTCGAACCAACCAGTGTGGTTCATCGTCAGGACAAGTTGAAGAAACGGATCTAGCTAAGCATGTTAAACAGTCTGAGCAGAGACTTCAACGACTAAATCAACTAATGGCTAATTTTGACCTATGGACCCAGGTCAAATTGTTATTCATTAATATATATATATATATATATATATATATATATATATATATTACATAAAATATTTTTAATGGTTAGTTTTTTAAAAAATTAATTAATTAATTTATATATATATATATATATATATATTAAAGTTATAATATTAGGTTATTAAGATAAAAGATAGGATTAATAAATAAATAAAATACTTTTAGTGGTTAGTTTAAGAAGATAATTCATTTATCTTCTTAAACTAACCACTAAAAGTATTTTATTTATTTTTTAATCCTATCTTTTATCTTAATAACCTAATATTATAACTGTAATATATATATAATTATAATTATTAATTAATTAATTAATTAATTTTTAAAAAAACTAACCATTAAAAATATTTGATGTAAAATATCTATATATATATATATATATATATATATATATATATATAGCAATTTAACCTCGGTCCGTAGGTCAAAATTAGTCGTTAGTCGATTTAGCCATTGGAGTCTCTGCTCAGACTATTTAACATGCTTAGCTGGATCTGTTTCTTCAACTTGTCCTGACGATGAACCACACTGGTTGGTTCAAAACGCGTCGACAAAGGTCTTTCCTCATGTGATTTTCACTGAAGTTCTGCTTACAACTATTATGGATCACAAAAGCCTCAATTCAATAACTCTTGGAACACTTTAACATGCTTTGGCACACACTAACATTCCTTGGCACTTCACATGTCTTGGAACATCTTTATACCTAGAACATCTTGACATGACTAGGACAACCAAGCACATGTTGGCAGGCTCTAGCATAGCATAATACTCTCCTAACATGTGTTGGCATGCCTTGTAGTCCCTACCATGCCCTAGAACACTTTAGAATGCATTAACATACATTAGCACTTGGCATACATTGGCATGTGGCATGTATTTGAACCTATTATTAGTGTGCCTAGTATGACCATTTTGAAAAAGATAAAGTTGTGGCTTATTAGCCCTCTTATGTCCTCATTTCCTTTCATTTTAGCATGGTTATTCTTTTTGTTGCCTTCAAACTCCTTGACACATATTGGCATCCCCTGTCACCCTACACATCCTAGCATGCCTTAGCATATGCCATGTCTTGGCATGCCTTGTCACTATTTGGAACATGTTAACGCACACTAGAACTCCCTAGCATACTCTGGAACATATTGACATGCCTTGATATTCCCTAGCATGCCTTACCAATACTTAATAAAAATTGGTACTCCCTCCTTGGCATGCTAGCTAGCACTCGATGACACTCCATGGCACACCCTCATATTCATTCACTTCCATGCATTTTTTACCTAGTGCTCCCTTTTGTTTACCTAGTACTCCCTAACACTCCTCAATGTGAATTAGCACTCTTTGGCACACCTCAACCCTCTTCAACATGCCTTGCCACTTCATAACATGTGTATCATTCCCTAACACACATTGGAGCTTGGCACGTGTTGGCGCTTCATAAGTCTTAGCGTGTCTAGCATTATTTGAGATGCCTTGGTATGCTTTAGCATGGTTTAATATCAAATTTATTTGACATCAATTATTGGAAAGTAGATGAGAAGTAACTGAGGAATATTTAGCACTTAGAATACACTAAAACTTGGCACTTGGCACCCATTAGCACCTAGTGTTGGTGCGCCTAACATGCCTCTCTTGGAAAAGGTAAATTGATGATTTATTAACCCCTTTATATGTTCATTTCCTTATAGTTTAACTTGTTTCTCCTTTTTGTTTCATTGACAATCCTTGGCAAGTATTGTCACGCTCTTCCACATCTTGGCACGCCTTAACACTTGACACATATTAGCATATTTGGCATGCCTTTGAACTAGCTCACACATGTTAGAATTCCCTAGTACACATTGGAACTCATGCCCTCAAAACTAGCCTTACATTTTTTCACGACTTGGGAACATAATCACGTCCTTAGCTACTGCAGTTCATGTGACATTGGCCTCCTTCAACTGCAAAAACTTGACCAATTTCACCTAATACAAGTAGATTGTGCATTTTTCACCTAATAACTACCTATAACTCAGATTAGGCCACTCATGTCCAAGCTAAGCTTGTCCCACATAAGAATTTTATAAGACAAGGATCACAGCTAGCCATGTCCATAAAAAAACTAAAAACACATCTTACACAGACAATATTTCACATGTATGTCTAGTTCATATAAATAGTAGAGCATTAATTGAGAATTTTCAAGAACCACAAGATACACAAGAGACATAATATATAAGCTGACACAAGTCGAGTGCCCAAAAACTTATACACAACAATGTACAATATGAAATTGTCTAAAATAATTTAAAACATGAGAATTTGACCAAATTGTGCCACATGTCATATACAAATGAAAGATAAAGACAAAACAGTGTTATGCCCACCACAAAACCCGCTTTGTCTAAGGCTATTTTGTTGAGCCCCTTACCACAATAGTAGGCTTACCTCCTGCAATCCTATTATGGACTTCTCCTAACACACTTCATCCTTGGCACACTTGAATTCATTGACACTCCCTAGTACACACTCTTATTTGTTCATTTACATGAATTTTTACCTATTTCTCCCTTGTGATGCCTCAACACTGCCTAACACTCCTCAACATGCATTGAATTTGTTTGGCATGTGTTAGGACAACTTTTCATTCCTTGGCATGCCTTGACCCTCCCTGAATATCATGCCCTCAAACTACCTTTACTTAATTTGCAACTTGGGAACCCAACCATGTCCTCTCTTGACTACAACAACTTGACCAAGTTTCGGTTACGACAACTAGACTATGTTGTTGAATTGTGTAGCTTGGAAGTACTCCACATGCCTAGTGATATAGGCTTGTGAGTTTGGTCACAAAAGGATTTGTGGGAAAAGAACCTAAATGAAGGGGTTTGGATCCAAGATACGGTTTTAAATCTAAAATAAAATTAAGAAGTAAAATTAGTATTTCCTAAGGTCTAAGTGGATAAAACCTGTAAGTTCTAGAGGGTTCCTAAGAGACCTAGCTAGGAAAATATATTTAAGGAGGCCTTAGCATGAATGCAATAACATCAAGTGATAAGGACCTCCTTTGATCAAGGAGGTGAGGATAGATCTATTGAATTTCCATGACCTTGGATCTAGGATAGAATCTTAAAAGCTATGACTCTACCAAACCAAGAATATCAACGATACTAATTTGCACAATGGAATATAAGCAACAGTAACCACACATGCATATAATATAGACAAACTTTTACAAATTTAACCCAACTTCATTATATTAAACAACATATAATACAACAGTTTAGGGCTCCCGTACTAGGGATAATGGCCCTCATACATCCACTTGTACAAGATACAAACTGAGGCTTTGTGTCATTCCATCGATAACCAATCTACCCTCAACAAGATACTCTGACCATCTCGTTGATGAAGTTGACTCTCTTATCTTCCCTCAGTTGTACCCTGTACTTTCCTTGTCCTTCGACTCCCGATCTACAACTCATGCCTTTATCAATGTTCCAAGCCCATCTAGCCATTGAATCTTGGATATCCAATCTTCTCTCTAGTTGTGCATTAGTCCATCAAGGCAACAACACATTGAGACTACTATCGAGTTGTTAATAGCTCCACTTGTGAGAAAATATCAACTGCCCACTTCTACTCCTTAGCTACTGAGGGACTTCAAGCCATTATGGTCTTCCTGCACTGCACCAATTAAGACCAACATATGGAACAGAGGGTTGACACCTATTAATTGAATATGTTCATCTCCCATAATGAACACAGGTTAGGAGGACTTCCTGTCTTCTATTGTAGATGTCCTTCTCCACACACAAGTCTTGGGCTCCATAAACTGCTCCTGTTTCATTAGACCCTTGACCTCATAAACTGCCTCTATTGCAACCACCTTTGTCCATCAATTATTTTCTCACTAGGCTCCAACTTGGACACTATCATAATATCCTCTAGTAGACCATAAGTTCCCAATCACATCCACACATGGTCTTCTCTCATGCTCGCCTCCAACAATCTACAAGAGACCAAGTCCTCATTGTAGCATATGCACCTAGTTAGGGCATCCCCACACCTAGGAGACCCTTACACACGACTACTCACATAATTCACCAATATGCCCTTTTCTTTTACAATAGAGGAGATATTACACAAATTTGGGCACCAGTCATGTCCTCTCCTAGGAAACAATCTAGCCACCATCCAAGGGAACACCTGCAATGCTCCATGTTATTTTCCTCTTATCTCTCATCAGATGTGCCTGTTGTGACCTTAGCTGCTTGGTAGACTTCCAAACAGTCCATGTGAGCTCCTCCAAACAACTCCTAAGGTTTCCTCAAGCTACCCATCAAGCTGATCCAAGCACTAGTCTAACTCTTTGGCCCCATATCCCTCCAAAACCATTTTTGTACTGATATTTTCACTAGTTATTTGTAATTGTCCTGGTTAGGGAACTTATTGTAGTCCTAAATCCACTTGAAAGTCCACAAACAAGTCCTTAAAGGATTGTGACATACCTTAAGAAGGCTCCTCATTTTCCATATTTCCTCTTTAGGGAATCGTCCACCCTTTACATCCCATACATAGCTCTCAGTTGTGTGCTATGTCCTGTGGCCTAGCACAATAGCCCTCCTGGAGCACCAACCCTTCAAAACAATGCCCAAACACCCTCCAACAATAGGTTCCCTACCTTTCATGAAATTAACCTCACATAAAGCCTAATCGACCCTCAAAATGGCAACTTAGATATCACAAAAATATCTTGCACCAACCTCCTTACTCGGCCTCCCGTGAAGACTTTAGACCCTCTCCTTCATTCTGTCTATTAGAATCTAGATTTACCTCAGGCTGAAAAGGTAAGATTCTAGGTCCACATCAAACCATGCTCAGCCTCGTAGCTAGCCTTACGAGGACAGGAGAGGGTTCTCTTCGGGTCAATCTCAGCAAAAGACAAGCGATGGGGCTCGAGATGATTGAAATAAAAGCTAATTTTAGGCTAGGTATGAAGTACAAAGGTTTGATTTGAGTTTTTGTGCTGGAAATAGGGAAAGGCAAATTTGGGTTCGGGGATGAGGCACAGTTTCTGCAGAGTTCTGATTGGGGCAAGGAAGGAAATCGTTTTGATGCTTTAAATTGAGTGAATGGATAGACCAGACTGGTGAGGAGCTAAGGATAGCAAGAGAGTCTCAAGAATTCTCCTTAAACAAATGAAAACATGGAAATTTAAACAAACTCAAAAGCAGAGCATAACAGTTAATGGATTCTACCTTATTCACTCATGTGTTCAAATTCAGAAGAAGAGACAGGAAAATGATACACATAACACTAATGAACTTAAAATTACTTGGAGAAGAACACCATCAAAACATAAAGCCACATGGATCCCAAACTGTGCTGCAAAACCCTTGTCTTTCCTTAGCCAAAAATGCAGAGATAGAATGTACAATGATATGCCAAAGAAATCCCTAGTGTCCAACCCTGAAAATGACTTAGGGATTACACGATATAGACTAGCCAAATCCATTCCCTTGACTCTAGGGGTCGAGCTCTGTTACACTAAAAAATGTCACCTTGACTACTTACAGTTAGTATGGCTCAAATCAACAGTCATGCTACCCTTTTAGGCAAGTCTTATGCCTCTGTTGTCCATCTCAAACTCAAAGAAGAGAGAAAGTCTTGTAAAACTATGTTTATCTCTGGGGTCGCAGGTTCTCTCTAGCCTTACCTGCGGGGACGCTGACCATGTTCACAAAAGCTGCGTCCATGGACGCTCTGTATGTTAAGGGACAGGTGCGTCCTTCTGTAAAAGGCAAAATGCGCGAGTTTTATCTTGAAAAAGTTACTTGTGGTTACTTCTAGAACCTTCTAGAGGTCGGTTTGATGAAATGGATGCGCCTCCAGTTGGTTCATGTATCTCTATTAAGAGGGAACTTATCCCATCAATAAGGGAGCTATCCCACCCAAAGAGGGGGATTATCCCATTGATGGTGGACCTGAATAACCTCTTTACAACACTATAAATAAAGACATTGAGCCAGAGGGAGGAGAGGTTGGAGCTATACATTTTCTTTGGGTAAATGCTGCAAGATTTAGGTCTCCCATTTAGAACCTTGTGAGGAGAGATTGTCTTTGCTTGATTCTACTTGGAAGTGGGTGAGCTTTGTCAAAGTAGAGGAAAACCCTTGATGGACCCTGGGAGGAACTTGCACAACACCAAGGCCAGGTTGTAAGAGTTTCTTTGTTTCGTTATTAATACAAACTGGTTTATTTTTCTCAATAGCTTGTGTTAATGAGTTATTTCATGTGTTCCTTGGTCTACATGTTGAATATATGTTTTATTATATGAAATGCAAGTGCTTGGTAATTGTTTGATTGTTTGTGGTTGCAGGAATTGACGTGAAGGAGAAGCTCATCCGGATCGGCAAGGACGGACTACAACAATAGCGTTTTGGAATAAGGTAAGCCTAAACACTTGTAGTTTTCATGTTGTAAAAGGTATATTTAGAGAAAGATCACTCCATTTTGTCTTGTTTGTCGCTAGAGAGTTTAGACTCCTAGGGAGGTCAGTTGTGTCCGCACAAACGACTTTTTCCGCCACGACAAATTGGCGACTCCACTGGGGATTCCATTAATGAGAGAGTCTTTTCCTTTGTGTGAACTTTGCTTTGAGAAAATCATTTTTATTTTCTGGTTTTTGACTGTGAGAATTAGTATTTGGGTGGCTTAGCTTTAGATTTAGTTAGATTTGGTTTTTCTTAATTTTTCCAGAAGGACGCACCCTCTGAGTACTGCACAGTGCGTCTTTGGACGCGCTGTTGCCGTCTGCAAAGAGCGGGCCCGCACTTGTTGTAACGGGTTGCCTGCGTCTTCCTGTAAAATTTAAGAAAATTCCATTTTTGCTTTAAATTGCTTTTAGATTTTGATTTTTCTTAGTGTTTTCTGCCCAGATCCTTTAGTACCCTGTCAAAAATTTTCACCTGAACTTGTTTTGTGAGCTTTGAGTGTTTTAGTGGATTTCAACGAAGTTTAGACCTAGGGTTTGATTTTTGGATAGGTTCTGTAGTGACTTTGATAGTAGAAAGTTGTCCAGCCTTAGATCTCTCTGGTTAGTCAACCTTCTTAGAAGTCGAGCCTGTCGTAAAGTCTCCTTGTGTGAGCAGCTTGCCATTTAAGTTGTTTTGGGTCAAATTTCGAATTACTTGTTTATAAAGTGTTGATTTCCATTTTACAAAAAGAACAAAAAGATTAGAGTTTTGTTTTGGCTAGTTTTTGGTTCTGCAATAAGCTAGTCCTTGATTTGATTGTGATCAAGTAAAACACCTTAGAATAATCATTGTTAGTTTTGGCCTCGTTAAAATTGCTTAGAATAAATTTGCCTTTAGTTTGCTTATGAGTGGATTTTCGTAGATTTTAATAGTCGTTAAGATTGATTTTTGGTTATATTAGATTTATTTGCTTTATTAAAAGAAAAATACAAAAACATCTTCTTTAAAAGTCTTGTTTCAAGTAGCTTTTTGTTTTTAAAAAGAGGAAAAGAGTTTTTTCGTGCATGTAAAGAGCGGTCGTGTTTTTATGCTTTGAAAAGACAAAAGAATTGTTTCTTTGATTGTCTTCAATTAAGAAGTTGCTTTTATAAAGATTGCATTCTCTCAACTTTTTAGTTAAAGCAATTCATCGAAAAAGCAAAGTAGTGGGTAAATCATCCTAAGTGCATTTTATAGTGGTTTCGAGTCGAGTCAACACACCACTGGTTTCACTTCCATCACCTTTTGACTTAAGAAACAACCTTAAAAGTAACGCTTAAATTAAAATTGAACTAGTAACTTTTATTTTCTAGGGCTCTGAAACACCAACATAGCTTAGGCTAGGGTCTTGGAGTAGGTGAGTACTTAACTCTCCAAGACTACAAAACCAAACAGATAGTTTATCTTGAGTAGATCAAATCCAATTGTTTCAGTTACATTCTAGGAAAGCTCCTCTTAAAGGAGAAGCACGAGCTCGTGTCCGAACCAGTGAGGGGATCATTCCTCCCTCGTTGGGAACGACGCCAGACAGTACGTATTACAAACGGTAAACCTCGGATTAACCATTGTCGAGGAGCCAGGGGTCACTTATCGGTAAACCTTGGATTACTGTCAAGGAGCCGGTAAGGGGATTGAGCTTGTTACTCTGCCCTTGCGTGCTGTCGGAGTTTAGACTGTTCCCCCAGGTGTAATTGTTGTGATTGGTAACCTTAGTGGCCATAATATCTAGGATTCTACCCAAGGTGACGGTGGAGGGAAGGTCCCACTGTACCTGGAGCAGACGTCGGCTATACTCACTTGGATTTTCTAGGGGGTTCGCTTCACTTCGAGACGGTTAAAGTGGAGGAACTTGGTCTAGTCTATTCATTAAGCAGGTTGTCGGCGTAACTGTTCCACCCGCCATTTCTGTACTGAATCCTGCGAGGTTGGACCTAATCACCAACTAGCGCTTTTGGTCCGGAAGATACTGTTTGTGTGTGGTTTGACGCTCTAGATTCTTTAGGCGTGTGCTTCAAATTTGTTTGCTTCTTTAGAAGACTTTAGGTGGTTTGATTTGAAATTTTTACTTTGTTTTCTTGTGTTGTAGTTAAAAATCATTAATTGTGGCGGAATTACCGAGACGGTCCCGTCGAATTGGGGGCCAGTCTCCTGAGATTGTCACCGGACTAGATTTGTTAAGAAAACTCCGTCAATCGCGGGGTGAATCTTCTGAAGACATTCCGGGTCAGTACGAAGGGTTAAAGGTCCTTGTAACTCCTCCTAGTGACAGTAGAGTAGGATCACCTGAAGAAGGAGAATCTTCCTTGGTAGTCCATCCAGATTATCAAAGTTTAGAAACAGGTTACAATCCCGAAGCTGTTACAGTTTCCGAGCTTGCTGGTAGTTTTTCATCTGCCAGTGAAACAGGCGAAGAACCTGAAATTTCCGAACCTGTTACTCCAACTCCTAGTGTTCCTGATTCACCAAGAATAGAAAGAATTATCACCGAAAATCTTCCTGTTGGATTAATTGCTATAGAAGAACTTGTTCCAGAGGAAGAAATAGGCATCTTTAATCCTGAAGATCAAATTACCCTTGATCTAAGGGAGCGTGAATCCATCTTTTACAGTCCTCCTAGAAGTGAATCTTGGTACCTTGCATTAACCTATTTTTTAGACAACTCAGTAGGTTTTTCTACACCTCGTACTCCTTTTCCACCTGGAGGAATTCATACTCCTGTAAATATGTCTGGTCAGTCATCTGTGTTTACGCAAAGTCCTGAATCATTTTTACATGGCGGTCCTTCTGTTCCTACTGGGTATCAATCACTTTCTGGTACCTTTGCGGGAGCATCTCCTCAACCCATTGATCATGGGTTATTAGTTGGAAACAGTGGTAATGTACCATTGAGTATAGGTGACATTTACATGATGTCAGGTTCAACTCCCGTTACCCAACCTCAAGGTGGCCAATTACCGCCTGGGGGGCAACCTTCGTTAATGCCTGGGGGGCAACCTCAAGGTACTTCATTCGTGTCTGGGGGGCAACCTCAAGGTCAGTACGCTCCTATGGGGCAATACATACCTCAAGGTCAACCCCAGCCTCAATATGTACCCCAAAGTCAACCTCAGTATCAATATCAACCTCAAGGATGGCAACCTCAAGGATGGCAACCCCAAGGGTATCAACCCCAAGGGTATCAACCTCAAGGATACCAACCTCAAGGTCAAGGTCAACCCCAGTACTCGTATTTACCTCAAGGTTATCAACCTACGGGTCAATACCCTGGTCAAAGTTATCAACCACCTCAAGGGCAATCATATGGGACTGCACCTTACAATTATCAACCCTATCCTCAATACGGCTATGGATCTCAGTATCCTCAACCTGTTACGGGTCAGTACCCTGGAATGTTAACATGGGATCCGTCACAGGGTCAAGAGATGTCGCAACCAAGTATACAGGCGGTACCTCAAGCAGGACAACCTGTAGTTCCTGGTCCACCCCAGCAACCGCAACCAGTCCAGTCAAGTGTTCAGACCCCTGTAACTTCGGTAGTTACTCAGCCGCCAATTGCACCTGGTACTCCACCTCACATGGCTGCAGCAACTACCGCTACATCTACCATACTTACTTCTGGAGTATCGGCAGCTTCGGTTTCTACTGTCCCTGTAACCACTCCTCAGACATCTGTACCGTTGTCTGGATCTACGGTTCAAACCACAGTCCAGATGCCTGTAGGCCAACCTGGTACAAGTACGGTTGTTACTACTCAACCTCAATTTGTTCAACCTCCGTACCAGGGACAGTATCAACCTGGGCAAGCTGCCCAACAACCGGTTTACCAGTATCAACCGTATCCTGGGTACACTTATCAACAACCTCAACAACCCCAGTACGGTCTGGTTAATCCTGGTTTTCCAGGAGGATATAATATCCCAAATGCGACTCCTGTTCCTAGTTATCCTGGATATCCTCCTCCTGGGGCTGGTATTGTGACTCAGAGTTTTAGAGATCCTAACCGGCAGTTACCGTTTATTGCGACTTTAGATTTACCCGACTTGACGCGCCTAACGAACGATCCAATTCAATATCTTCAATTCTGGCCGCCAATGCCAAATAAGTTGCCCAGCGATATACCCAAGTTCGAAGGTAAGTCTGGAGAGGATCCGTCCAATCACGTGATGACTTACCACCTCTGGTGTGCTTCAAATTCCATCTCAGATGATTCCATCCGCTTACGTCTTTTCCAGCGTACACTCATTGGTCTCGCGGCCAAGTGGTACATTGAGTTACCACGGGCCTCTTTTTACAACTTTAGCCAGTTAGCTACCTCGTTCTTAACTCATTTTCAGTTACCAGTCAGATATGATAACGGTACAAAATTATTAACTTCGCTAAAACAATCGACATCCACGTACATTTCTGATCACATTCATGAGTGGAGACGTCGAAGGAGATTAGTGAAAGTTTTTATCCCGGACCAAATCTTAGCTGAATGGTTTGTCAAATCATTATTACCAAGAATTACTGAAGATGTAGCTAAGGCCGGAGTAGTTACTGAGGAGCAAGTCATTGCTCAGGCACAATACCTTGACTTAGTTTACACTCAGTCGGGTACGTTACACGAGAAAATTCCGGATCTTCCAAAGTCAAACCAAATCGTTGCTGCTCCTTCGGGATCTCATGCCGCTGATGGTATGATTGGTATCGTGACTACGAAGAGCAAGAAGAAGTCTTCCAAGGCTTCAACTACTCCAATTATCACTTTGCCTGATTCTCCGACAGGAGAGTCTTCTCCTGAACTCACCGCCGACATTCACGCTGTAGAGTCATCTACGGCCAAACCAAAAAACGGTGGAAAGAAGAAAGGAAAGAAGAAGGCCAAAGCAGACAAGGCTCCAAAGGAGAAAATGGAAAAGTCGGAAACCAATGACGAAAAGCGCAAACCTCGATATCCTTGTCTCATTTGTGAAGAAGATCATTTTACGAGAGACTGCCCTCATCGGGCCGAGGTAGTGAAAATAGTCAAAGGTTCTCCCACTCCTGCTGTGTTAAAAAATCCATTTCCAGAGCAGGAAAATAAGATGATAGGTTCTTCTTCGAATGCCAGTGAAGAACCCATTTTGATGATGTCTCATGTCAGGATTGCGACTCGATCGCAAGATTATGGTAGTAAGGCTCCTGTTGATGGCAAGGAAGCAGAATCTTCTCACTCTAACCCATCAACCTCAGCTCCTGGTTCCGATCCACTACAGATCGAAAAACCTAACCCAGACTTAGTGATTAAGCCGCCCGCCAAGGGTGTACTTCGAAGGTCTGCTTTCAATCCACATGCGAGAGCAGCCCAGAATTACAACATTGTTGAGGACTTAGCTGTTTCACCTTCAGCAATGTCGGCACTCGAAGTGCTGCAATCATGTCCAGCGCAACGAAAATTGCTTTTGTCGGCTATCGGAGCTGTCGATGTTCAGGACCCGAACCTAATGATCTTTGATCTAGAAAATAGTACACCACGTCTCCCCCATCAAATGGCTTTCCAAATCCCAGTGATAGTAAAAAACAGGCCTATTCATCGGACTGTGATTGATGAGGGAGCTTCTACGTGTATTATGTCGATTCAATGTTGGAGATCGCTTGGTTCTCCTTCGTTGAACCAATCCCCCACCATCCTTAAGGCCTTTGATGGCCGTGGGTTCCGTCCGTTTGGTATTCTACAAGAATTGCCTATAGGGGTCGAAGGTAAAACCGTTAGTCTGGATGTGGAAGTGGTTGATGCCCCTCTAGACTACAACCTTCTTTTGGGTCGAAGTTGGTCATATGCTATGACAGCGGTCGTTTCATCGGTCTTCAGAGTAATTAAGTTTCCACATAACGGTAAGATCGTGACTATTGATCAGCTGACATACTTTTCATCCGACCCAGCCTCTTCAGAGACTATCCAACATGTTGGTAAAACGACAATCCCTTATAGGGACATTGGTGTAGGTTTAGTTAAGGATTCCGGTTTACTGGGAACTTTTCCTCTCCCTCCACTCAGCGTAGACCCTTCGTTTGCAACGATTCATATGATCACATCAGAAAACATTATTTATGATGATCCTTGGTATGTTCCATCTGACTCTGAGATAGACTCGTTCGGTGATGTTATGCCGTTGAGTCCGTATGAAATTGCTTATGAAGCTCTTATGTC
The DNA here is from genome assembly GCA_031772625.1 of Pinus tabuliformis. NCBI lineage: Eukaryota > Viridiplantae > Streptophyta > Pinopsida > Pinales > Pinaceae > Pinus > Pinus tabuliformis. The sequence goes on along the minus strand of CM062817.1, from coordinate 197,572,913 downwards.
TTTTACCGATTTTCATTCAACCGAAACCGACCAAATGAATGTGGTCAGTGAAGAGTCACTTTTCACCTCACCCTTAGAACGGATAACGTTTCCCGAAGAAGTGTCATCTGACGAACAACTTCGCGAAATCCTAAGTGTAGATGATCTACCATGGGAAGATCTCCATCACAGATCTTCGTTTTTACCTAAGGGCGATGCATTTGAAAATGATTTTTCATCTATCTTTACCGCTGAATATGTCAAAGACGCTCAGGATCCAACGAAACATTCTGATTCGGAGTTGAATTTAGGGAATATTTCTCGTACTATTCCCATTGATATATCAGTGAAGCCCGGAATCGAGGAGAACATTCATATAGGTGCCGCATGTACTGCAAAAGAAATCCAAACTTACAAGGCCCTATTCCAAGAATTCCGCGACGTGTTTGCCTGGTCTTACGAGGAAATGCCAGGAATCGATCCTGCCATTGTTGTTCATGAAATCAAAACCTACCCGGATGCTAAACCCATTCGGCAACGGTTGCGTCAGATTCACCCTCGAAAAGCGGCTGCGATTAAAGCAGAAGTCGAAAAGCTGTTGAAAGCAGGTTTCATTTATCCGATCCCGTTAACGGATTGGGTATCGAATATTGTTCCCGTCAATAAAAAACAAGGAACAATAAGAATCTGTATCGACTATAGGGATATCAATCGAGCTTGTCCAAAAGACAACTATCCTACGCCTTATATCGATCAAATTATTGATGATTGTGCCGGAAGTGAGATGTTTTCCTTCATGGATGGTTTCTCAGGCTATAATCAAATCAATATTCTACCTGCCGACCAACCAAAAACGGCATTCATTTGTCCATGGGGGACATTTGCTTATTGCAAATTACCTTTTGGGCTTAAGAATGCCGGCGCTACTTTTCAACGGGCGATGTCTTATGCATTTCATGACATCAAGCACATTGTGCAACCCTATCTCGATGATTTGCCTGCTCATTCTTTACATCGAGCTGATCACCTTGTCCACCTACGAGCAATCTTTATGAGGTGTAGGCATTATCGAATTCGGTTGAATCCCCACAAGTGTGTTTTCTGTATAGAAACAGGTCGATTGCTGGGATTTGTTGTTTCAAAAGCCGGCATTCGCGTCGATCCCTCGAAAGTCGAGGCTATCATCAAATTGCCTCCTCCTTCGAGTTTGCGCCAACTCCAAAGTTTGCAAGGGAAAGCGAACTTTTTACGCCGATTCATCCCAAACTACGCCGAGGTCACTAAAGGTTTTACACGGTTGTTGAAACAGAACGCACAATTCTTTTGGGACGAGATTGCCCAACAATCTTTTGATGCACTTAAACACGCGTTGACCCATGCACCGTTATTGCATCCTCCCAACTACAACCAGGACTACTTCTTATACCTCGCAGCTTCGCATTCCACCATTGGAATGGTGTTAGTTCAAGAAGATGAATTCGGAGAAGAACATGTGATATATTATCTTAGTAGAACCTTAAATCCCACTGAGTTAAAATATTCGCATGTGGAGAAATTGGCCCTGGCAGCCGTTCAAGCTGTCCAGCGTTTTCGTCACTACATTCTTCTCCGCAAAACTACAGTTATTTCGGATTGCAACCCTATGATTTATATTTTGACAAAACAACTGCTAGGGGGCAAGTACTCTAAATGGATTGTCATCCTGCAAGAGTTCGACTTGGAGTTTGAGAAGTCCAAGTCTAAGAAATCTTTAGTTTTTGCGGAATTGATGTGTGATTTCCCGAGTGCTGACACAGAGACTGTGGCAGAAGAGTCCATTGCGGACGAATCTTTGTTTCTTATTAGCACTTTAGATCCGTGGTATGGAGATATAATCATCTATCTCCAAACCCAAACCTTTCGGCCTGAAGCTTCCAAGGAAGACCGTCGAAAAATTCGGTTTCAATCCCAGCAATACAGAATTATTGGAGATACACTTTATCGCCGGGGGGCAGACTTAGTTTTTCGACGTTGTTTAACTCACGAAGAGGCTGAGAGAGTTTTGAATGATTGTCACTCTGGAGCATGTGGCGGTCATATGTCTGGGTATGCCACAGCTCAGAAGGTGTTGCGCGCTGGCTATTTCTGGCCGTCTATGTTTAAAGATTGTATCCTTGCCGTCAGAAAATGCCACAACTGTCAAGTGTTTGATCGAAAGATGCGCGCTCCACCTGCTCCTCTCCACCCTATAATTGCCGCTGGTCCATTCGCCAAATGGGGTATTGACTTTATTACTTGTAACCCTCACTCGGCCGGGGGGCATGCGTATATCATCCTCGCGGTTGATTATTTTACTAAATGGGCCGAGGCGATGCCTACATTCGACGCAAGCGGCAAGACAGCTGCAGTTTTCGTATTCAATCATATCATAACTAGGTTTGGTGTCCCACAAGCAATCATTACTGACCATGGGAGCCATTTTCGAAACGTCATGATGACTGAGCTTACAAGCCAGCTTGGTTTGCGCCACGATAGCTCTACTCCTTATTATCCGCAAGCCAACGGTTTGGTTGAGTCAATCAACAAAGTTCTAGTCATCATGATTCGACGGATCATTGGTATCCATCGAACGAATTGGCATAACATGTTATTTTCGGCGCTATGGGCATATCGAACTTCAGTGAAAAATTCAACAGGTTTCACCCCTTTCCAGCTAGTTTATGGCTTAGAAGCTGTGTTACCTATTGAATGCGAAATCCCATCACTTCAAATGGCTGTCGAATTACTTCCAGCTACTTCCGAAGAGGAGAAACGGTTATTATACTTGGCTAAATTAGATGAGACTCGACGTGACGCTACTTTAGCTATCGAGACTCACGCGAAACGAATGAAAGCTCAGTACGATAAAAATGTAACCCCTCGAAGTTTTTCGGAAGGAGACCTAGTACTATTATATGATCAAGCTAACGATAAGCTAGGTGCCGGAAAATTCGTTCCCATGTGGCATGGGCCCTACATTGTAAAGCGAAAGCTAGCAAAAGGGGCTTATGAGTTAGTTGATTTTGATGGGGACTCTTTGGGTAAACCCAGAAATGGACTTTACCTAAAGAGGTATTATGCTTAAAATGATGGGTATGGAGAAATTTTTAGATAGGTTAGATTTTCTTTCTAGCTAGCAAGTGTGTTAGTTTAGTCAGTGTGCTTAGCTTAGCGAGTGTGGTTTTTCGTCATTATTCTGGCTTATCTTGGTTTTACTCTTGATATTGTAGATGTCGACGCCTCTCCAAACATACATTGGATTTGCTGATGGTGCTTGTCGTAGTACACGGAATATCTCTTCCGCAGCTTGGGTTATCTATTCGCCCTCTGACGAGTTAGTTTCTATGCATGGGGTAAGCCTCGGTCAAACAACGAATAACATTGCAGAATACAGTGCAGTGGTTGAATTATTATCCGAATCTATTTCATTTGGAATTCGACGTTTGATAGTGAGGTTAGATTCTGAACTTGTTGTATTACAGCTTAATAGAGTTTATGCCATTAGAAATCCTGTGTTATTAAGGTTGTTTTTGAGAGTGCGTCTCTTGGAACGTGAATTTGATTACATTGAATATCAACATATTCCAAGGTCTTGAATACATTAGCAGATGCAATTGCTTCTCGAGTGTTGGACAGACATTTACAATAATCATGCAAGTAAATTTAAAAACATTTCATCATACATGTTAAACAAGATAAGCCGGTAATAGTGATATATATAGATAGAAGTGTGTCAAAAATATATACATCGTCTTCGATCATAGGTTGAAAACACCTTATGATCGGCAAAATGATAGTACAAAAAGTCAAAAATGTCACATGTGACTACAAAAGTGACTAGTCAATCACTGGTGGTGCTCTCTGTATGACACCACTGCGCGGGCTACCTTACGCAAAAATCTCCTAAACGGTCCAGGGACCGCGACTACGAAGCGCTGAAGCCTGATAGGAATGTCGTCCATAGTAGTCTCAGGTATATCTGCCGTGAGACGCTCTAGATCATGCTCCAACTCAGCTAGTACGTCTGCAGCCGCGTCCTGTGGGGCCGGTACCGGTGCAGCTGGATGTAGTCTATCATAAGGCCGGAGGTTGGCTGGACGCTGTGGACCAACATCTGCATTTTGAAAAAAGTTTTACTATTAGTTTTGAGACGATATATATAAAAAAATAAAAAAATATATAATTAGGAAACTTGTGAAAATAAAAGTACCTCTGTCGTCCCATTGTTCTCCCTGTGGAAGAACCATGTCCGGATCACCTCTGAAATCCATTCCGGCATACGGAAAGTCCTGTATCACAAAAAGCTGGTCCTCTAACCAGTGAAAGTAACTATCTGAGAATCGAACCACTGCCGCACCCTCGTCAGGATGCCGGGCCATCACCGCAACCCATCGTATCAGCTTTGGCTCCCGAGGACCCAAGATATCAACAGTGAGTTGCTGAGGGATCAGCATTGGAACTCTCTCCAAGGCAAAGCTCACGACTATAGGCCCATATCCAAAAGTCTTTAGTCGTCCGTTCTTTGCCTTGGTCAGTTGGCTCTTCATATGAGCCGACACAGCTTCACACCAGTTGAAAATGGTGCCTTGGTAACAGTCAATTGCCATCCGCATTTGGGATCCGGAAGCAATGTGTAAAGCGGCCGCGCCGCAAATCCTGGTGACCGTGAACGCTATGACTTTGAGTTCCGGCAGAGTGATGTGTTTTATCTCTATGCCTTTTGAATGGTGAGCCCCACGTGTGCACCAATCCTCGCGGAGACTATCAAGGGATTGGCCACCCGGCCTAGTCCCCGCAAGATTGAGTTGCTCACCTCTGTTTGGCAAGCCAGTGAGAAAGTATACATCTGAGGGCTCTATCTCGAGCTGGTGCCCTCCTATGTAAAAGCATTGTTCTTGAACGTTCCATCGCTCAACCAGCCATTCCAAGAATCTTACCTGGCCCCTCATGCCCGGTATGGTCCAATATTTGTATAATCCGCATGCTCTTAGGGCATCCAGGAAGGTTGGTGATTTATTGCAGCTTCATCTTCCTCTACATGCTCTCTTTCTCTCCAGTCTAACATGATTAATGCCCTGCATATCAAAAATAGCAATTAGAAATTGATTTGAGGATTTTTGGTAGGTTTTTGAGGGAGTTGGGGTTTTGAAATGCGCACTTCTCGGAAGACGCACCCCGGCTTTGTAGCACAGGGCGTCCGGACGCAGCTGGCCTGAAGGCGGGCTGCGTCTTCCGACCGTTTTCCCGTATGAGAAAATGTCGGGGGACGCAGGTCACCCGAAGGGCACCTGCGTCCGCCGAGAGGCGCATTCCAAAACCAAAACCCCCCCAAAAAATGAAACTAAGACCTAAAAATTAATTCTAAACGGATAGAAATGCAGAGTAGGATGTGTAAAATACCTGGATGAGACGGCGTTCGATTCCGACGGTCAGATTTTCCGCAGCGACCACGGGAAGTTTCTTGTCAAAAGCTCCTTTTTCAACCTCCAACAGTCAAACGGTAAAAATGACATGGTAAAAGGTCTTTTTATAGGTTTTTTGGATGAATTAGTTCATTTTTTACCATGAAAAGATGTTTTTCGATGTATTTTTGCCTATTTTAAACAGGTATGAGTAATGTGTTGCTTTTGTGCAGGACAAAGGGATTTCGAGGGAAATTGTAATTTTCACAAATAAAATATCAGAGTCATCTTTTAAGCCCTTTTCTGACTCCTAAAACATGAAAAGATCGCCGAGTGTTTCTTTTACACTCGTTAAAACGGAATTAAAAGACGGTCCCCTTTTAGCTCTTTTCTGACCGCAAAATCAGGAAAAGATTGCCGGGTTTTTGTCGTTTCAAACTCGATAAGGAAATAAAACGACGTGTCCTTGATCGCTTTTTACTTTTCAGGTCAACGACACTATTATGAAAGTACTCCTTGGTCGCAAGATCAAGCGGTTCCCCCAGGTATTATTTTATACTTTTTCGGGCTTGAGGGACACAAATATACGAAAAAGTTCAACGTGGAGTTTCCTTAAGTTTTTTCAGACTCTCTAAAAATGAAAAACGCCGAGTTTCTCCTATACTGGGCTCGTTAAACTTTTACAGTAAAGGACCTGTTCAATTACAAACAGGAACGAACCACTCCTTCCTAGGGTTCGAATTTAAACTAGGTTGGACTCGTCCGAAGGATGAGCTTATAATCAAGCATATGTTATCCTCCTCAAGCTTGTTAAAAATAAAGAGGTACTTGCCAGAAATGGTGGGGGAAAAGAGAGAAGAATGAACCTATTTGTCACCTTTTGTCTCAAAAGAAACTTTATTACCACTCTTGAACACGACACTTTTCATTCACCTGGGTTGGGAAATCTTTTACCTCACAGTTGACCAAATCACTTTGAAAGTCTTTAACCGGGTTCCGGGATTAACTTTGAGTTATTCGTCACCAAACCATCTGTCGTGTCGTTATGTGTTCAAGAGGTCTGCAAGAAAAACTTTCATCTGCAAAATACTTGTCATCCATTTGACCATCCCTGAGTCAGTCCTTACAGCAACATTTCTTCAACTTGAACAATGATTTCGTGTTGCGGGCTTGCCTGCAACGGGTCGCTTTCTATCGACATCGACACATTATCTAGAAAGATGACTTAGAAATCGACAGTACCTTGAAGTCTGCATGCATCAATGGCAGGTTTCTCGCCTTTGACGTCAGTTTACATCATTGACTTTCGATCAAAGGATTCCGTGAAGTGTTCGACATCAAAACATCTATTCACATTTCACGGGTTGTGCTTGGTACTTTGAGAACCATTGACATTACTGGTGGTCTCTCTCACGCTTGTTAACAGTTTACATCATCGACTGGTAATCAAGTGGTTTCTAACATGTTCGACATCAAATCATTTAATCACATGGCTAGAATCGTACCAATTCGGGAAGTAGAAGTGAAGACCCTGGATCTAGTTTCTACCATCCAGGCTGCGAGGAGTTTTGTATTCATTATCTATGTAGACTAATCATAAACAGATGGCTGCGTCCATACTGTGTCTACAAAAGTCTATAAAAATGATGTACTGCAAGATCATTCCTGTATCAGAATAGTTAGTCCATTAGTTAAAGTTTTGAATCTGAGTATGGGAATGCCTACCTCAGTGATGATATAATCTTATACATGTATTTTGTGTTGAAAATTGCAGGTTCCAACCAGGTCATCCACAAGACAATCCTTGAAATGATAAAGCGCTTCACCCTTCCTAGAATTACAAAACCCTAATCTATTCCAGGCTTCGCACTTTAGGGGGCAATCTGTTACACTAAAAAATGTCACCTTGACTACTTACAGTTAGTATGGCTCAAATCAACAGTCATGCTACCCTCTTAGGCAAGTCTCATGCCTCTGTTATCCATCTCAAACTCAAAGAAGAGAGAAAGTCTTGTAAAAACTATGTTTATCTCTGGGGTCGCAGGTTCTCTCTAGCCTTACCTGCGGGGACGCTGACCATGTTCACAAAATCTGCGTCCATGGACGCTCTGTATGTTAAGGGACAGGTGCGTCCTTCTGTAAAAGGCAAAATGCGCGAGTTTTATCTTGAAAAAGTTACTTGTGGTTACTTCTAGAACATTCTAGAGGTCGGTTTGATGAAATGGATGCGCCTCCAGTTGGTTCATGTATCTCTATTAAGAGGGAACTTATCCCATCAATAAGGGAGCTATCCCACCCAAAGAGGGGGATTATCCCATTGATGGTGGACCTGAATAACCTCTTTACAGCACTATAAATAAAGGCATTGAGCCAGAGGGAGGAGAGGTTGGAGCTATACATTTTCTTTGGGTAAATGCTGCAGGATTTAGGTCTCCCATTTAGAACCTTGTGAGGAGAGATTGTCTTTGCTTGATTCTACTTGGAAGTGGGTGAGCTTTGTCAAAGTAGAGGAAAACCCTTGATGGACCCTGGGAGGAACTTGCACAACACCAAGGCCAGGTTGTAAGAGTTTCTTTGTTTCGTTATTAATACAAACTGGTTTATTTTTCTCAATAGCTTGTGTTAATGAGTTATTTCATGTGTTCCTTGGTCTGCATGTTGAATATATGTTTTATTATATGAAATGCAAGTGCTTGGTAATTGTTTGATTGTTTGTGGTTGCAGGAATTGACTTGAAGGAGGAGCTCATCCGGATCGGCAAGGACGGACTACAACAATAGCGTTTTGGAATAAGGTAAGCCTAAACACTTGTAGTTTTCATGTTGTAAAAGGTATATTTAGAGAAAGATCACTCCATTTTGTCTTGTTTGTCACTAGAGAGTTTAGACTCCTAGGGAGGTCAGTTGTGTCCGCACAAACGACTTTTTCCGCCACGACAAGCTCATCATTCTAGGAGCTATTTCAACCAATTCTAAACAAAGCACTGAAATCTAGGCAATCAAAACAACTTGCCTCTATAAGGTAGGAAACTGATTCATTCATTAAATTTTCACTTTTTAGTGAATGAATACTCTAGAAAAAGTAAATAAGTGACAAAATTACATCAAGTTTATCCAATTGCATCAAGATATATCAAAAATTACATCAAAAAGAAAAACTAGTCAAACTGGCCGAATTTCTGAGCTCGAAGGTGAAAAATTGAGCAAAAATCCCCTATGCGCCGCGCCAAATCATCTATTCGTCGCGCCACTTTGAGGCTGAGTTGGAGGCACTTACTGAAGTCCAAATTGAGCCCAAGATATCTCATTGGAAATCCCTGCCTGTCTACTTTCCAACCCAAGTGGAATTTTTCAATTTGGATGTCATTTGCCCCTCCAAAACGGAAATCTCCTAGGACTTCTTCCTGTGTGTCAAAATAGGGGCAGTGAGGTCATTTTTTGAGTGTTTTTGAGCTCCTGAGAACTCAAAACTTGCCCAAAATTCTTGGACATGCACCAACAGTCATGATTCTTCATGAAAAATCCAAAAATGTAAACCTTTTTCAATTTGGAGCTCCCTAGCAAAAGCGCGTGCCACGTGGCGTGGCGCATAGGGAGAAAAACCCTATTTTTTGTACCAAAATTTGTCAAAATGCCAAAAATGCCCCAAATTTCTTGAAATTTGGGCTGGAGCTTCTTCATTAAGTGCCATTCTAAGCTAAAGAGGCTTCGGCCAATATCTGAAGATGATCAAGCTCCCTCTGCCTCTTTTGCTTCCTTATTGCCTTCCTCAATTTTGCCTTTAAATTCCTGATTCGTGCCTTGCAGACCTTGTTCCGTGCCATGTAGTGGAAAGCCATGTGTCTCAGCAATGCATGGTCCTTATCGGCCTTGTCTAGCAGTCTCTCCAAGTGGATGTTTATTCTCTCGAGATTTGGCTCCCGATCCTCATTAATCTCTTGCTCCAATGACATGAGCTCAATTCTTCTCCTTTGTGCGGCTTGGCGATTCTCGCGGATGTTTTGTAACTCCATGATTGCTTTCTGATCTTCAAGCTATTTGTTCCTCTACTTCAAGTATTTCATAGTCCACTTAGCCCTCTCCAAGTTAAGGGATAAGGCTTGGATCTCTGTTTGCTACTCCTGGATGATCTCTCTAAGTTGCGCACTTTGCAGGTCCGTATCTGTATCATAATCATGAAGGAGAATGAAGTCAGTCTCTCGTTCACCTGATGGCCCCTCATCCTACATTGGCTTCTTGCCTTTGTCCTGTACCTGTGGTGCTGATGTCGGAAACGAGGCCCCTTCCACCCCGGGTGGAGATAACACTCACTTTGCTGCTACAAACAAATGTCTAGTGCCTCTCTGATATGTGATGAAACTGGCAAACTAGCGGTCTCATGGCGCTCATACTGATGAGAAGGTCCACCTTCATGCTTAACCTCTGATAATCCCTGTGAAGCTCTGAAGAAGTCACAGGAGATGAAATCATCCCAATTGATGCCCTGTGATCCAAGCTGATGAACCACCAAAATCTTAATAAGAGAAAAATGATAAACACTGTTAAGTTGCTGTTGAGGAGTTTTGTGTTGCACAAGGGTGGTCATCCTCTCTATGTTCCGGCAAATGAAATAAAGAATGTTCATCATCCGTACCCTGGTGAAATGCATGAGCAACCTGATGTGATAAGCGTATAAACGAGAGAACCATCCCTCACAGTTGAAATACTTCATGATCAATTTCATTAGTGGAGCATATTCATATTTAAGATATCGGAATGGAAACACTCTCTTGAGTTGCCTCGAGAAACTGGTTTTAATGTATGGCTCATAATGATGCCGGTCAATCTTCTGCTTCTTGTTCCATGGTTCTCCAATCTTCGGTATGACGGTTGCTAATGAGACAGATTCTAGCGTAAGTGTGAAGGTGACACCGGCTAAGGTAGCTTGATCTCCATGTAAGTGCGGCACGAATAGACAAGCCAGCTCATGATGAAATTGAACACTAGCCACCTTTTGACAAAACTCATAGCATGACTGATGCTGGTAACAAAACATAACAAGAGGGCAGGCCTGCAATTCTATAAGGGTGGTCGGTTCTTCTCTAGCATGTCTGCCACTTTTATGAGGCATCCGGGGTGCATGTTCCTCAATGGGGGAGTCACTTTGGGTCTCCATTTCATAATTTGATGAATGCTCAGATGCCATGGCTGTTTTTTTTCAAACTGCCTTAGAGAAAAAGATACTAGTGTAGGAAAATTGTGTTGAACTGCTCTTTAGTGATGTGTTCAAATTCTTCCACCAAGGGGAAACAAATGAAACAAGGGACTGTTAGGAATAGGGAAAGTAGTAAGGGATTAGGGACTATTGGGACTATAGGGATTAGGGAAATGTATGAGGGTTTTGAGGGGTTTGATGTATAGGGTTAGGAATTGTTGTGTAGGGTTTGAGGCGTGAGATTGGAGAATTTGGGACAAATCATTTAGGATAAGGAATTAATGAGCTTGGGGGAGGGGGGGGTAGGAAATTAGGGAATGATAAATACAAGGGAGGAATGGGAAGGAGGAGTGACAAATTTGGTAGCAAAACACTGATTTTGAAACCCACAACAATTTTCCTTTTGAGGTACTTTGGAGGTAGGGTTTAAGATTTTTGTTTCAATATTTATCAGCCATAAACCACCATAACATATCACACAATTGGATGAAATACCAAGATAACAATCCTACCTGGCAAATCGGCGCAAGTTATGGGAAATTTGGAGAAATTTCAAGCAAATTCGCGCTTTCAAGTGGATGCGCCGTGCCGCATACCCAACGTGCCACGCCGTCCCAGTGCACCGCGCCCATTCAGAATGACACTGGACAACTTCTCCCAGTGCACCGCGCCGACCAAGTTTCCTCCAACTTCACCCAAATCGCACACTAACTCAACCAATTTGCTTTGAGTGGCTTCTCTTTGGTCTTGGCATGCAAATGACATTGATCTTCATGAAAATATCTTTATAAAGACATGGATTTGATTTTTGACTCTCCAAGACCCATCTTTGTAATGTTTTGGCATTGGCACTTTTTTCATTTTAATACAACTTTGTTTTAAATTTCCTTTTTTATTTTTTTAACTGAAATAATGAAATTCTTCGCAATTTTTTGCAGGGATAGCTGACATGGAATTTGGCAAAGGAGACCAGGGCTACACCTGAAGATTTCAACAACTGAAAAACTTTTGAAAATTATTACAAAAGGCAAAATGTTTACTTTTCTTCAAAGAACAATCATAATTCATCAATATGACGATGAAATTTGCGAAGTAAAAAAAAACATGTGTAGAACCTCCCTCTGGCCTGCTGGCATTTGGACACTTTAACGACTCAATTTGTGAAACCCTAGACCTATAATTGACAAGAATCTTTGCCTATTAAAAGATCAAACATTGACTGTCATGGACTTTAATAGACATTGATGAAAAGACCTAAGCTAGTAGGTACAAGACATGAGGGGGATGAATGACAAAACCCTTCTGTCAGATTTATGGCATGCTCCTAACGGAATGGAACTGAGTGAATCAAGCAAGACACCTAAAAATGAAATGAAAAAAGAGAAATGATCTCTGACGGAGGGATGTAAAGACCGACTCTAACATTGTCTAGGCCTCCTTTTTTGTTGCGTCTAGCACTAGATAGTCTCTACTCTCCAGCGAGTCCTGTTGAGAAGATGTTGCATAATGGATTCCTATAACACATCAAATAACCCTTTATTTATATCAATAAAGGAGCTCCAATGAATCAGTGAAGACACACATCTATTGGCAAAATTTTACTTCAAGCCTACATGACTTGAAAACCAATAATTATTTTCCAACTTAAAAAAAGCATTTCTCCACCTCTATAGCTCAGAATTCGACAATTCTTAAAGCGTTGGATTATCCATTCTACCCTTTATCGTCTCATGTCATCAGATGTAGAAATGTGCTTCCAGAATTTCCCCAAACATGATTAGGTGCAAGACCCTAGGATTAGGTTCTAAGCCCACAAGCCTACTTATGGTGCTTTGACCTCCAACCCTTGAACACTAGGGATTGGATTACCTCCCAAGCTACACAAAAATCAACACTCCCTCTTTGTGAGGGAGGTACTTCTAAGACTAGGAAGTGACCATCATCATCTGACGACGACACTTTCCCATCTGGCACGTATCACTGCAGCATACGCTCTAGATGAATCTAGAAATTGTGGTAGTGCCTCTGCCTCATCACTTATGAACCTAAAGATCCCAAACCTCCATAAGGGTGCTTCCTCTAAGGCTAGAATCCACTGAGGCTACACGATCTCTACTCGATCATTCCTACAAGCAGTCATCCTCCTGGATCAAATACAACTCTTACAAATCCCTCCAATCTTAGATATGCAACATCACGATCTAATGAAGACTCTAGCCTGGCAATATGAATTCCATCACATTAATCCATGTTGATCAAATTGATCCTGTCCATGCCAAAGAAACCCTTCAGTTCTTCCAACAATCCACGAAAAGTCAACAAAAGTCCACGATCAGTAATCTACCCTACAATAAACTATTGCTCACCAGGATTACCACCAATCCACTGTAGCTCCTAACTAATCTCATTGCCATGCCAGTCAAGACGACATCTCCATGTTTGCTCTATGACCTAGACATCCACAAATCCCTTTGAGTTGCTTTGTTGTGCACACTTTGATTCACTGTCCCTCAAAGTAGGACACACACACTCTGATACCATGTTGAATTTCCACGACCTTGGATTTAGGATAGAATCTTAAAATCTGTAACGCTACCAAACCAAGAATCTCAATGATACTACTTTGCACAATGGAATATAAATAGCAGTAAATCAAAAATGTACAAAATATAGACAAGTTTTTAGAATTTTCAACCCACCCTTTTTATATTAAACAACATATAATACAATAGTTTAGGGATCTCGTACCAGGGATAATGGCCCTCATATATCCACTAGTACAAGATACAAACTGGGGCTCGGTGTCATTCCATTAAAAACCAATATATGCTCAACAAGATACTCTGACCATTTTGCTAATGAAGTCAACTCTCTCAGCTCCGCTTGGCCATATCGTGTACCTGACTAGTCCTTCGGCTCCTGATCTGCAGCTCCTACCTCTATCAATGCTCCACGTCCATCAAGCCACTAAATGTTGGCTATCTAGTCTGCTCTATATTTTTTCCTTAGTCTATCAATGCCACAACACATTGAAATGTTAGGATATTCCGACACATAGGATATAGTTAAGTTTAACTTGGTCTAGTTTAGAGTTAGGTATAGAGTTAGGTAAAGTGTGTTTCTTTACCGTTGTACATATTGTAACTTACAATCCGACGATCACGATATGTAGTGATCCGACGGTTCATTCTCTCCTCGGTATTACCGACACTTGATCCGTGGCTTGACACCCGATTGGTCCATGAGTTTTATTTAAAGCGCATGGAGGGTCATTGTTCGGGCAATCCGTGCATGAGAGAAGCTTATGTAAATTTTCATTCTTTGATAATAAATAAATGCCTGTAGTACCCACGTTGGGACAGGTCATGGACTGTTTCCCTCCTGCACTCTGAGGGTTTTAACCACGTCAAAAAAACTGGTGTATTGATTTGAGATCTGGTTGTGAGCGATGTCCTTTTGGTGTTCTCTTCTGAGGAACTTACCCTTAAATTCCTACATGGTATCAAGCTATTTGAGGGTCGCGTCCGTTTGTGATCCAAATCTGAAGCCGTAGAACTGCATGCGGCTGTCGTTTCCTAGATCTGATGTTTCTGACTACTTTCGGGACGAGAGGACTGCTCTGTTGCGTTCGGAGAATCTGTTCCAGTAAGGAACCCATTTCGTTTCACGCGAAAAGGTTTCCGGTAGCCCTAGCTGCGTCATTTTTCAGATCGGGAGGTATACAGTGTTTTTTGCAGTTTACTGTTTTTTCTCTCTGCTTATTTCGGTTTCGGTTTATTTAGCCCTTTTTTTAACCGGATCTATACCTTTCATTTCTGTGTATGCTCTTTGCCCTGCGACTCTGTGCGATCTGGGCAAATCAGAAACAGAAAGGAAGGATTTTTCTCATGCGTATGCTCTTTTCCCTGCACCCTAGTGTGATCTCGAAAATCAGAAACATTGAGAAAAATATTTAGTTTTTCGGCTAAAGCTAACTTTGAGATTTTTTTAAAATTTCTAGTTTTTTTGCTAAAGCTAACTTCGAGCCACAAGGTTCATTTTTCTTTGCATATTCGTGTTGGTTTTGTGTTTTGTGTTTTGTAGGGAAAAAGAGCTTTCTCAAGGCAAGCACGCAAACCAAGGCCCCCCCCCCTCTCTCTCTCTCTCTCTCTCTCACTCTCAAATTTTTTGTATAGATCAATTGGTTCAAAGCTATTTTAAGAGAGTAGAGGTCTTGGGTTCAAGTCTCCATTTTGTGGGGGCGGATTTTTTTCATTCCCGCACATTCGTGCACTTTGTCGGCAACGTCAACAATTTTTTTAAAAAGCCATAACTTTTCCATTCCATCTCTTCTCCGGAATTTTTTCAGAGCCGTTTTTTTTAAAACCGCCTATTTTTTCGAGATATATCCATTGGAACACTTAATTTCAGCATATTCAGCTTCAGTTTTTTTAAAAAATGAAAAGTCCATGCCAAGTCATTCTTGACAACACTAACTACTTCCAATGGGTAGCCTACATGGAAGATTTACTTAGAAGTAAAGGTCTCTTCAGAATAGCCACAGACCAAGAGACGAAACCAAAAGATGAAGACAAGGCTGCTAAATGGGAAAAATAACAAATTCAAGCACGTGTTTGATAGGGATGTCTATTTCTCCTGATCTTAGATTCCACATTGCATAACTTGAAACTCCTCATGAAGCATTAGAAAAACTCGCTAAAGTTTTTCGGATTAAAAATGAAATTAGAGCCCATCAACTTGAAAATGAGTTGCTTACTTTGGATCCTAATAATTTTTCTTGCATTGAATATTTCTTGTCCAAATTCAAGACCCTAGATATCTCTTGGAAGGTGTTAAAGTTAAGAAAGAAGATGGTAACCTTATTTATTCCATCCTTACTAAATTGGGATCAGCCTACTCTGTATTTGTTTCCACCTTCCATTCTACAAGGGAAGCTTTCATTTGTCAAGGAAAAGACTACAAGGCCCCTTCCTTTGACTCCTTTTGTGATTCCTTAATAAGAGAACAAGAAAAACTCTTACACCTTGGTCTTCTTAATCTTGGAAACTCTCCACGAAAGCGTTAGCCGCCCAGCAGCAACCAAATTCAAAGAATCCTAAGAAGTCATATCCTCAAAAGAATGGTCCTAAACCAACTCAGCCTCAAAATGCAAGATCATTTAGAAAATGATAAGACCAATAAAAACAAATGGAAGAAGACTGATAGACATTGTAACTTTTGTAATCGAGATGGCCACTTAGAATCTAAATGCTTTAAGAAGATGGAAGCCTTGGAAGCCGCAATGAAGAAACATAACATCCATGTGGAGCCTACTTCAACTTCAACTTCCGGAATGGCACTTTCTGCATGTCATTGTCAATCATCTCAGTCTGGTTATGCATTAAATGTATCTTCTTCTTCTTCTCATTCTCATGAGTGGCTCATTGATTCTGGAGCCTCTTGTCACATGGCCAAAAACCAAGCCATGTTTTCTTCTTTAAATGATTGTAACACCAAAAATATATATGTTGGTGATGATAGATCTCTTAATGTTGTAGGGACTGGAACTGTTCATCTAGACAATGGTCAGTTTAATGATGTATTATGTTTCCCAACCTTATCTGCAACCTTCTATCTGTCTATCAGATAACTCATTCAGGTGAAGG